>JAGGCT020000077.1:0-21538 GCA_017654935.2 Phymorhynchus buccinoides | reverse complement strand
TGTTGTGTTTTTTCAAGTCAAGTCAAGTATGTCAAAATCCATCTTTATTGATAGGTTAAATAATTATAAGCTGACCAAAGCTTTTTTGTTTTCATCCTTCCGGCCCTCATAAAAAAAAAATTACCATCAAATCAAAAATCTATGAACACAAAAATAACAATTTACAGGAAACACACAAAACACAGAAAAGAAACCATTATGATCGGTATACATGAAAGAAAAAAAAACAAACAAAACAGGAGAGTTTAGAGCTGTCGTGTGTGTGTGTGGTGTTCTGGTGCGTCGCGCAGCGCGCGCGTGGTGTGTGTTTGTGTGTCGTGGTGTGTGTGTCGTGTGAGTGGTGTAGGGAATGGCCGTGAGATGCGCTGGGCCCCGTCATCGGTCCGACGATTACCTGCTTCTGCGGAAAGCCCAACACGCTAAAAGGACCACTGGCAGTCTGCGAGATCAAACCATGGGTCAGCCTTTCTGTCTGACTGCCTGGCTGCCTGGTCTGTCTGTTCTACCAAACAAACGCTTCTTCCTATTGGGAATGTCTCTCCCTGGACCATACCCGTAACCAGTCCCACTCTCCTTCCCTTCAAGTCCCAAACTTAAAAAACCCACTTACTTCGGGAAAGCTTTCTCTCTGTAAAGTCTATGTCCTTTCCACACTCTTGTCTTCGAGCTTATTCCAGCTCATTGAAGGACGGTGAGATGAGGTTAGCGCGTAGCGAGCCATGTCGCTCGTGTGGGTATGGGGTGGGGATTGGGGAGGTAGGGGGTCGGGGGGGGATGGGGGGGGGGGGCGGGGGATGGTTGTGGTGTGGCGGAGGGGATGGTTGGGGATGGGGGTGGTGGTGTGAAGGGTGGTGGGTGTTAGTGTGCTGTGTATTATTTATATGGGAAATGCATTCTCTAATGTATTCATTGTCATAGAGAGTCATGGCGACGATGTCGTGAACCAGTCGTGTTAGAATGCGTGAGTTGAAAAAGCGCATTGAGTGGCTTGCAAGATTATGCGCTATTAAGCATTATTCATTATAGTATTATTATATTATCGATTTGATACCGACACGAAGAAGGGCAATGTCTCGGAGAAGTAGGTTTGATGATGGGAGGGAGTCAAATGACAATGGGAGCGTCTTATAGAAGTGACACTGTATTCACTGAATGGAAGCGCTTGAGTGTAACAATAATCATAGAAAGCGCTTAACCCCCCAAGAAAAAAAATGGCTATCAATTATTAATTATTATTATTATTATTATGTATTATTATTTTATTACTATTATTTTTAAAACTTATATTATTATTATTATATTTAATTTAGCCTTATGGCGCTAGAAAGAGTATAAACAGCGCGCGAAGCGAAATCAGCTGTAATTCTCACGATATCCGCGTCTGTTCCAGGGGTCTGGCTGACTGTTGGTGGGCTAGGCTATGTTAACACGGGTAGCGTTGAACGAAGGGACCTAGGGCCCTCACGCGTTTGCGCGCGGATAGGTAGTTAGAATATCTAGGCCAAGGTCGAACATGAAGGTCATTGGTCAAAGGACAAGGTCACGGAGCCGAAAACGCTGCCGCGGGGAGCTACTAAGCTGCTTGACTAGCTTTTGTTATCCCCCCCCCCCACCCCCCCCCCCCCCCCCCCCCCCCCCCCCCCCCCCCCCATGCTTTCTCATGTTATTTTAACCCTTTACAGCCAAAGTCGCATTTTAGCACCACAGTGATTTAACAACCTACGTCACTAAAAGGCATCAAATTGGGGTCTATTATCGAAGACCATGTTTTGTCTTAGTTTGGAAGTAAGGGTAGACCTATTAAGTATATGTCACAGAAGAATCCCAATACTGCAATCAATACATGTCTCCTCATTCAAAACCTCTCTTAAAACCCATCTTTTTCCTGCTGCGCCCTAAATATTTGCTCAGTTGTCTATCGTTGTGTGCACGTGAGAGAAGATTGATTTAAGAGGTTTGTGCCTGTGCTTTTGTGTGTGTGCGTGCGTGTGTGTGTTAGTGTGTGTGTGATGTGTGTGTGTGTGTGTGGTGATGTGTGTGTGTGTGTGTTGTGTGTGGGTGTGTGTGTTGGAGCATGAATGTGTGCCCTTGTGCTGTATTTTGTGTTTTGTGGGTTGTGTGTGCCACGCATGTGTGTGTGTGTGATGTTTGTGTGTGTAGTGCTCGTTCTGTGTGTCTGTCTGCGTGCGTAAGTTGTGTGTGAGGGTGTTTGTGTATGTGTGTGTTGGTTGTATGTGGTCAAGTCCATGCGCCTCAGTTGCTGTGGCTTACCGAAGGGAGTATGAATGAGTTGGCGTCAATAATTGTGCTGTTTATGTGTGTGTGTGTGTGTGTGTGTGTGTGTGTTGTGCTTGTGCGTGCGTGCGTGTGCGTGCGCGAATGTGCGTGGTGCGTGCGTGTGTGCGTGCGCGTGCGCTTGAGTGCGTGTGTGTGTGAGCGTTGCGTGCGTGCGTGTGCGTTGTGCGTGTGTGTGTGCGTGTGTGGTGTGCGTGTGTGTGTTGCGTGTGTTGTGTGGTGTGTGTGTGCGTCTGCGTGCGTGCGTGTGTGTTAAAGAGAGAGAGAGACAGTTGCTTTGCATAATGCATTGTTTCTGCGTTGGTGTCACTCTTGAATACTATTGTTTTTTGTTATCTACTTGTTGATCAATAATTGATTGTAAAGCGCTTTGGGCTCATCTGAGGTAAAAGCGCTATATAAATGTACTGTTATTATATATTATTATTATTAATTTTGTTCTCTACCCAGGTAAATGTAACGGACATTTTTGGCTGAAATATGGCTGGCGGTGAAAGGGTTAATATTAATGGGTTCCATTTATTTACGACCTATGCACATTATCCCAGGGCTCCCAGGGACCCCCATTTGGGGGTCTATGAAGCACTAACATTCTAAAGGACCCTCTAAAACAATGTGCAGGGGGTCCCAGGGATGCACTAGAAACATTATTTTCAGCATTCGCTATGCCACTGGGACCCTCTATCTCGCCTCTAGGACCCTCTATACTGTGAGGTGAAGGAGTCCCTGGGACCCCTTGTTTAGCGGGACGATTGGGAGCCCTGATTTGTTATCATGCCGTTGAGTTGATGTATTATTATTTTGCTCCGAATGTTAACGGAAATTTTCATTATTTCAAAATGAAGACCAATAATTATAATATCGTTCTGATGTGCATTTGCTTTTATGCTGTAGCAGTGA
The DNA here is from genome assembly GCA_017654935.2 of Phymorhynchus buccinoides. NCBI lineage: Eukaryota > Metazoa > Mollusca > Gastropoda > Neogastropoda > Raphitomidae > Phymorhynchus > Phymorhynchus buccinoides. The sequence continues at coordinate 18,343 of JAGGCT020000077.1, read as the reverse complement.
GCACTGCCAAAGATTAATATTGGTTCTTGCTTCAATTTTGTTATTCTGTATGTTTATCTGTTATTATTATAAACAGATTAACTCTCTGTCTCTCTGTCCCTTCTGTCCTCATACCTCTGTCCTCTCTCTCTTGTCTTCTCTCATGTATCTCTCTCTCTACTCTTCGTTATCTCTCCTCTCTTCTCTCTTCTCTCTCTCTCTCTCTCTCTCCACACGACTTTTCCCACCCTCGGTCATCTTTTAGACCCAGTCATGTATGTCTCTATCTCTGTCTATCTGTCTGTCTCTCTCTCCTCTCTCTGTCTCTCCCTCTCTCGCTCCTCTCTACTCTCTATCTCTCTTATCTCTATCTATCTACAAGTTTCACCAAGCTGTAACTTTTTTTTAAAATTTTAGCCTTATCTCATTACCCTGATAAAACATTCTCTCTCTGGTCTCTCTCTGTCTCTCTCTCTATCTCTCCTCTCTCTTTCTCTCTCCTCTCTCTCTCTCTCTCTCTCTCTCTCTCCTCTCTCTCTTCGTTTCTTTCTCTCTTCACCCGACTTTTCCCACCCTCGGTTACTGTTTTTTAGACCCATATGGTATGTCGCTATTCTCTGGTCTATCTGTTCTGTCTCTCTCCCTCTCCTTCCTCCTCTCTCCTCTTCTCTCTCTCTCTCTCTCTCCCTCTCTCTCTCTCTCTCTCTATCTGTGTCTCTTCCTCTCCTCTCTCTCTCTCTCTCTCTCTCTCTCTCTCTCTCTCTCTCTCTCTCTTCTCTCTCTCTCTCTCTCTCTCTCTCTCTCTCTCTCTCTCTCTCTCTGACTGTCAATTCTGACCCTTGATTTGATTTCAACAGCTCGAATGTGCCACTCCCCCCTCTCTCTGTCTCTTCTCTCTCTCTCTCTCTCTCTATCTCTCTTCTCTCTCTCTATCTCTCTCTCTCTCTCTGTCTGCCTCTCTCTATCTCTCTTCCCTTCTCTCTCTCCCCTCTCTCTCTCTCTGTCTGTCTCTCTGTCTGTCTCTTTCTCTGTCTGCCTCTCTGTTTCTGTCTCTCTTTCTCTCCCCCCCCTCTCTCTATCCCTCTCTCTCTCTCTCTCTCTCTCTGTCTGCCTTCTCTCTCTTTCCTCTCTCTCCTCCCTCTCTCTCTCTCCCCCTCTCTCTCTCTCTGTTTGTCTCTCTCTCCTCCTCTCCCTCTCTCTCTCTCTCTGTCTGTGTTTGTGTCTGTCTGTCTCTCTCTGTCTGCCTCTCTTTCCCCCTCCCTCATCTCCTATTATTGGGCCCCCCAAAGGGTTTGGCTCACAACAATCAAAACATGCCCAAAACCATACAATTACAACGGGTCCCCCCCTTTTTCCGTACTCTGTTCCTATGGTGTCCGAACAAACCAAGGATCTCTCATTAGAAATGGAAAAACGTGTCTGACCTGTGGGCCATTTTTCTCTCTCTGTTTGTACTGGGGGAATGGAAATTTGTGTAAACATTCCTGGTTCCCCCCTTTTTTGCTATACCCAAACATAAAGCCTACAGCATCCCCAATTCCTTTATGAAAATTTGGCCAAGAAATCATTTTTCCCCATGTTTCTCGCCACACCCCATTGGGTTTTTTAGTTTTACACCCAGAACGGCCAAGCCCATATAAACCCGTATACGCCTGTTTTCATCCTTTCATCGCGAATAATAGGCCCTGCTGGGTCCCAGTATACCAGAAATATATTAGAAATAAATAAAAGCTTTGGCCCCGGGAATGTCTGTTTTCCCCTCTCTTACTCTCTCAACCTCTCTGAAGCACCTTGACCCCCCAAGCAATAAGGGTTCACTCTCTCCCTTCCTCCCAAAATCTCACAAGCCCCCCATATCTCTCTCTCTGTCTGCCTCTCTCCAGTTAAAGTTAATCTCCCACTTTTTTTTATTATAAAAATGTTGTTTTTCTCTCAGTCCTCTCTCTCACAGTGTCCCCCCACTCCCCCCTCTCTAATGAACTGGGATTATAATGAAAACGTACTGGCCAGAATTTTGTACACTGGGGCTCAACCCATGACCCAACGATGCCCCCTTTGTATTCATTTTTAAAATATATAATTGTCCCCCCAGTGTGCAAGGCAGGCATAAATAAAACCTATTTCGAAGGGTGCAAGAAATGTCCCGAAGACTGCATTTCCCAGGGGGGGGGGGGGGGGGGGTGCCAAAACGGTTTTTTTCTTCCCCTTTTATCTGTTACACTAGAAAGCCACGTTTTTAACCCTGGGCTTTTTAAAACCATATTGCTTTTATCCTCTTTCACTGAGGCAGGTGGAATAACCCATTTTTTTGCTTTCACACAGAACTTAAAGCCAATGGGACGAAAAAATTTAAACACCCGAAAATTGCCAGGCAGTTGAGGTGCAAGTCCCCCCAGCCTAAAAATCATCTGACCGCCCAGTTAAAACCAATGAAAAAAAGGCAATGAACACCCGCCATTCATCGTAAGGCCGGGTTTCACATCCGACAAGGAATTTCATTTTTTAGCCCTTTTGACCTGGGCCCAAAATCCAAGGATGAAAAGAGTTACGCATATAGGCCCAAGTAATAGACACATGACCAAATCTTTAGACTAGTTTGATTCACCCATTTATGGATTGGGAAAAGGTTTTAAAAAACAATCTTTGTTTTACCAATTTTTGTAAATCCCCTCCCCTAATCCTAATATTTCACCTTGGACCACATTATTAAATAAAAATTGAATGATTCCCTCACTTTTTTTTCCCATTTTTCATTTTGTGACCAGATTTGACTCCCATATGAAATTCCGTTTTTCATGAAGGGGAGACCGTGGTGGAGAAGAGCACCCTCAAAAGTGTGTGGGAAAAATAAAAAGTAAAGGTAGAAAAGGAATTCCCAAAATAAGATTAAAATCCCATGCACTTCCCCTTGCGTTGTCTTTGTTTTCCCCGATTCTTGGGTTGGATTTTTTAACCCTTTTTGGCATTCCCGACCACAAGACCCTCTATGCCCAAAGAACAACTGATCATAAACGACTGGATAACTTGACAACCATAGAAAATGAACAGACATAACCGCAACGAGACCAATAACCGGTTTCCCGTGTTTTCTTTCCTTTCCGGAAATACACATTTTTTCCACATTTTTTGGTTATTTTTGGTAACTGTTTTTTTAAGTGGCCTTGAGTTGTGACCTCTATTCGATTTTTACCTTTAGCCGCGTAGCAAAACACAAAAATTTGCACCCCCACCAAATAGCAACTGAACACGTCCCTAAGTGCATGTCCAAGTCCAAAAATGGCTGGGAAACACGTGGAGTCCTACCACCTTTTGTACGATTGGAATTGTTCCTCTTCTTCCTTTCCTGGGGGTGGGGGTTTGCCCATAGGGCTAGGTTAAAATAGGGCTACAGAAACGGTTAGGGATAGCGCTCCCCCCTCGCTTTTGCGCTATGTGTGTCCCCCCCACTGTTAAAATGCGCATCCCCCCAACTACATGTTCCGAAAGACAACAATTACAAAACAAAACATTTGTTGCTGTTTTTTTTGATCCCTGTTTTCCGGGAACCCATATGTGCCCCGGTTTTTTGCCACTCCAAGCGGAAAAAGATATAGTGTTTTAAACACCCTCTCTTGCTTCCAGTAACCCCCTTTTGCTGGTTGTTCTCTTCTCTCTTTGTTTTGTTCTATTCAGTGTTTGTTTTCCGCTTGTATTGCTTTTATATCCTCTCTCTTACCCCACTAACTCAGTCTAACGAAAGCTCTGTGAGCTGATAGCTCGCTCCACTCTGTTTCTTCCTGTATTGTAAAGATCACCTGAACCACACACCTGGTGAGATTTAACAGTTTCTTCACCTCCACTAGACCGTCGATGTCACATCACCAATCATTCACTCTGTGTCTTCCTCCAACGATCACCTGCTAATAGTTTTACTATTTCTCTCTTCTCCACTAGACCGTCAATGTCTATTACATTACGAATCATCCACTCTGTCTCTGCCTCCAACGATCACCTGCTAATAGTGTTACTATTTCTCTCTTCTCCACTAGACCGTCAATGTCTATTACATTACGAATCATCCACTCTGTCTCTTCCTCGAATGCCTTAACCAAAAGTGAAAAAAAAATTTTGTACCTTTTCTTCTCTTTAATTTTTATTTTTTAATTAAAAAGCTAATACACTAATCTAATAACCGGCTCTAAAACTTTTTTTTTTTTTTGTCCCCACCAATATAATAATCGACTTCTTTCGACCTTTTTGAAATACAATAATTACCATTAAAAGTGTTTTGGTGACGATGCTGCTACTGCTGCTGCTGATGATGATGATGACGATGACACACAATTGTTTCCAGTGGTTCACAAGATAGCCATGAACAAGCCGGCGGCTAAGAGCGAGAACGACTACGGCGGGAAGCTGTCCGACCAAGGCGGTAGCACCGTCAACGACTGGTTCGCCCAGTCCGCCTTCCTCAAGACCTGTACCATCATGGAGAGCAGGGACCGAACCAAGACCCTCTGGTGGAGGGTCTTCCTTCAGACCCTCTACTCTGTGTTCTACGTGAGGATCAAACCCCTCAGCGGCCAAAAGGGTACGTGGGGTGTGTTTTTGTGTGTGTGGAGAGGCTGCTTCATCATATCATATCATATCATATCAGTTTAGGCTCTGTAGGCTTTTGGAAGCCTTTTGCCCTCTAGATATTTTTTCTCAAATATATTATACATAATATTTATATTTTTTTTTATTTTTGCCCGTGAATTACTTTGGCTAATATGTGTTTGTTTGGGTTTTTTTTTGTTTGTTTTTATTTCTCCAAATTTGAGGAGTACATAATAGTATTTTCGCATTTTTTTGTCAATAAGATTTTTGAACATATTCAGTGATGATGCATTTACACTTTCATTAGAAAGATTGTTCCATGCATTTATTACTCTGTTAGTAAAAAGGTTTTGAGCTGAACGACTGTTATTTAGTTTTTTTGTTAGTTTGAAATCATGCCCTCGTGTTCTCTCCTCGTCAGTTAGAGTTAGTAAAGTTTTAGTTGTGTTAGGATCATAAGAACTTGTTAAGAATTTTATACACCTCAATCAAATCGCCTCTCTAGACGTCTGTATTCCAAACCAGGTATTCCCAGCATACTTTAGTCTGTCTTGGTCATAGTCCACATTTCTGGTTCCAATGAATTGATTTCGTAAAACAGCAAACTGAACATTTGTTCCATCAATCAAATTACTTTAACTACAGAAAACGGAAAACCAAACAGCAACATGAATGACCTGTTGTACCCCTCATCCCTTTACTTAGTAATTGTAAACCAATTAACAACATTGCTGACCCAATTTGGGTTCCAGACCTAAAAATAATCCTTTTAACTCCCAGGTTACTACTGGAGGTGTGTGGCAACAAGCGGCTGGACGTTTATTGGGCCATGCCAATTATCTCATCGAAACAAAGCAAATTTAAGCCAAATTTGTGTCAATGTGACAAGTGTGTGTGTGACCCGTTTGTGTGTGTGCAACATCATCCTGAACATTACTTTATTGCCATGAAATAATTAAATAAAGGCTTATAAGCACTGACCCAGGTTTGTTTTACCCCGTCATCACCTTACTTACTAACATTGAACATTATTTGATGGTTTAATGCCATAAAAGCGCTAAACATTTGGCACCCATCATCTTTTACTTTAATTAAGTGTAGTGTGTAAACAACAGCCAACTGAGAACCATTGTTTCATTGCCTTTTTACTTACTAAAGGAAAAACAATAAACACAGAGTGTGGAAGGTACATTTTGTCAACCCTCCACCTTCTGAACCGTCTGTACTTGTAATTGATTGACTTAATGTGTCCAAACAAGCAAACTTGACTCTGCATTTTCCCTTGCCGTACGGTCAGCTGCTATTTTTCTTACTATGTGGCCAATTTTCCTTCCGCTAAACTGAATTGTCCATCATCTAGGGGTATGTGTTCCTAGCATGTATGCAAATTAACAAACCATTACACTGGCAACCTAAAGTTGTCCTTTTATCACCACAAGTCGATCCACCCCCAAGACATTGTATAAAAAACTGGTCAAATCCCCCCGGTTGAAGCTATTATCCAAAGACCCTCTTGGATCATTCCAGGATGGAGGGGAGGAGAAAATGTACTATATTATGTTTGTCTCCCTAGAATCCACAATTTTCTCAGATGTTCAGTGTTCTCCTATATTTATTGTATATTGTTTTGTCATTTCCGGTTGGCAATGATGTCACTGTTGTTGTTGTTGTTGTTGTGATGGAAGGGTTAATGGTTTTGGTCAAGCCACATAACCATCATCACATCACTATGACTGTCGGGTTTTCCCCCTGTCGATTGGTCCAAAATTTTGTCGCAACATTTCGCAAAATGTGTCGCACATAATTCTTTTAAAGGAGAAAAAAATACTTGGCCATAAAGTAACATTTCAGTTGTCATATATACATATCTACCGTTCTTGCGTATGGAAAGAATTATATATTGAACAAAGCACATTGGAATCGTCATTTTAAAGCGTAAGAAAAATAATAAACAAGTAACGTAAATGACAGATTACTCAACGAACACCGACACGACGAGTATACGCGTGCTCTTTTGTTGAGTATAAGTAGGATACATGGTTTTAAATGTTTTCAAAAAGATATAAAAAATAGTTACTCAATGGTAAAACCAGGGGAAGTTGATGGTTAACAGAACGAAATTATTGTGAAAAACTGTGTGGAGGTTGTTTTTACTGATTTACTCACAAGTTGCGTGTCCATATTTGCTTGGATAATCAGAACGATAGGCAACATGTTTTAAAATGAATGTTTCTGCATTTTCAATTGTCGCTCTGTGTGTGTGTTTGTGCATACGTGAGTGTTTGTGTGATATCTAGTGCGCACATATTTGTGTGTGTGTGTGATAGTTTTGTATCTTTTTTATGCTTGATAATTCTTACAATAATTATGTTAAACTTGCCTCGGTTCATGAATTATGGACCGAATGCCTTACAGTGTGCATCCTCAAATTTAATCTCATCACTGACCTTATAATCGAGGCTGTGTGGTTAGCCCCCTGCCTCCGTAGGGAGTGGTGGAGTGTTGCCAATTGATCACTCCTTTTTCTGTAGATCTTTCGTTCTATATCTCGTCGAACCGCCTCACACAATCACTTCAAATGTCGCGCTCGTTGCTATTGTACCCGAAGCTTATATGTGTCCCATCAAGTCTTTCTACAACCTTGTTGGTTTTAATTTTTGCAATGGCGAACACTCTGACACCCGCTTGGATGTGTCAGGTAGCTCACCAATTGCATCGTCAATAACATTATTACCAAATACCTTCTATCCCCATTTATCTTCCCATGTTGGCGGTTTATCAGGCAGAGCTACCGCATATTTGTTGGGCCGTACACATGTGACACAAATATATTTGGGTGAACATTCCTGCAATCCTCGAACACAGAAGCTCTCATCGCTTTCCCAATATGACTCTGTATGGGCGCGTGGTCTCACAAAAAAACATCACCTCCACCTCAAGACAGGGCTGTGATCATCTGATTTAAATAGTGACAAAAACCTCCCAAGAGCAAATTGAGTATATTAGTTTAAGGGTATAAGGTATATTTCCTCCCCCCCCAAAACGAATAATGTCCTCTATTTCACGATCCTCTATCAGCAACATAATGCCACAACATGACAGTGCCCTACGGTGAGTGTGGTCTGTGGTAAGTGCGTTATTTGTGTTCTCGCAGCAAAGCAACACGTTAAACAAACATCAAGGCGTGAGGTTTGTCAAATAAGTGTAGCATTGTTTTGTTATAATGATGTGGCTTTAAATCCTGACTGGGATGTTGTTTTCCGCTTGGGAGCAACCCTCCTAGTCACTTAAACTTCTATTCCCCTTTCCTGTACCCAAATATTGACTATTGAGATGATCCATAATGTGTGGGGTTGTCTAGATCGTGCAAGAAACCAATAACTTCACAAACTCACAAAACGCACAAACTTCAACAAAAATATCACATCACGTAATGCTTAAAAAGAAAAAAGGGAAGACAGTGGACATCATCTTTGTCCAGGGTACGATCAAAGAGAGTAAAGAGAAAAAGAGTCCACTCAATCTAACCAAGAGAACTACATGCCAACCAGAAAAACAACAAGCACTAACGAAGCTCTTGGTTCCTGATGGCTTTCTTTTCATAGCATTACCTCCTTATTAACAGCTCTCTAGGTTTTTCTTTCCCCCCATCCCCACTTCAATCACTTTTTTCTTCTATATGTGTTATCTTATTATTATCTTTTTATCTACAGATTCTTTATTTATGAGCTTTATTTTTTTACCCTTATACTACACATTAAATTAAACTATATCTATATAGCCGGAAATTATTAGTTTTGCCTTCACTATGCCACTATTTACAATGACTTTTTTCTTTAAGTTTCATGCTTCATGATGGAGTTTATATAACAAGCTATTACGATGCATACTCCGCGCTAATATACTTAACAATAAACCCTGATTATCTTCAAACCATCGGTTTTCCCTTCCTCCGCTTTCCCCTTTCCTCCCCTCCTCCTTGTCCCCCCGTTCTATCCATAATGTCCATGGATCATCCCCTCTCCCAAGAACAAGCTAGGCCTCTGCAAACTCCGCGCCTATGGTCGTCCCATGTACTGTGAGTCTTGGGGTTTGTGTGGGTTTTGTTTTGGTGATGGTGGTGTTTTATCACATTTTCCCATATGTTTTTGGTCGAGTGTTCAGCTATTAATAATGTCCTTGGATCATGGCCAAGCTCAAGAACAAGCTTGGAGTGCGGCTCTGTCATCGGCGCGTGCATCTGTTTACCGACTCTACTGGTCGGGGTCCCTATCACTCATTTCTTGATCTCGATCGTCACCGAATTGTTTGTGACCTTGGGGGTAGGCGGTTGTTTTCTCACATTTTCCCATATGACAATAGTTTGTATGTGATCCCTCATATTAATAATGTCCTTGTCATCATCTTAGACACAAGCTCAAGAACAAGCTAGGTCTCTGGTTAACTCCGATACCTATGGTCCAGCTCCCAGATGTACTGAAGCAGTCTTGGGGTTTGTGCTGGAAAGGTGTTTTGGTGATGGTGGTGTTTTGATCACATTTTCCCATATGGGTTTTGGTCTGTGTGAGCTATTAATAATGTCCATGGATCATGGCCAAGCTCAAGAACAAGCTAGGCCTCTGCGAACTCCGCGCCTATGGTCGTCCCATATACAGTGAGTCTGGTTGTTTGTGTTTTGGGGGTGGGGTGGGGTTTTATCACATTTTCCCATATGTTTTGTATGTGTGAGCTATTAATAATGTCCTTGGATCATGGCCAAGCTCAAGAACAAGCTAGGTCTCTGCAAACTCCGGGCTGTATTTGCTGGGAAACAAGTTCTGCGCCAAAAAACAAATTTGTGGGTCTTGTTTTGGTGACACAGGTGTTTTAGCCCATTTTCAAAAAAATAATCAATGTGGCGGACCTATCCCAGCAACCCCCTTGGATCATGGAGGGAAAATCGACTTTTTGGGGGGACGGCTGCTGAATGTTCTGGGAAAAAAAAAACAGAAAGCAAATGGGGGGAGTCTGTTTTCTTGTGTGAATTCTCCCCTTAAAGGGGGGGTGTTTTTCCTGTTTTATTCACACTGGACCCAGAAATGTTCTTGCATGGTGAGCAACTAATATCTCCGTTCCAGGGGTGGCCCCCTTGTAAACGAACCACCTATCGTCCCCCTTCCAAACACTTCGTGGGAACATGGTCGCTCGTCAAAATGGGAACATTTCGAACAAGGAAACGTGCTAAATCGTTTTCTGTGGGGATAAAATTTTGTTGGGGGGAAAGTTAGTCTTTCTCGCGCGACTCGTTGAAAAAAAAACCAATCAGGCTGTTTTGTAGGCTGTTGCCCCCCTGAATGAATGTCCTTCGGCTAATTGCCTTGGGTCAAAATTAACACGCATAAAAAGCCTGGAAAGCGACTTTAGCGGTGAACAAAACCCCATATCACTCTGCATTTAGGTACCTCTGGGGTTTGTGATGTTATTTGGAGTGAGGTTCCTCCATATCCACGGGCACGACGTAAAACTTCACCGGAAAATGGCGTGTTTGTTAATGCTGATTCCAAAAAAAATACATGATACGAAGGCTGGTAGAGGAGGGGCTGGGAACTGTATTAGCTATATTATAAGGATAAGGTTCTATAAATTTTGGGCCTATGGTCGTTCAAAACGTACGAAAAGGTCCCGAGGAGGGGGGGTTGGTGGGTTGGGGTGGGGTGGTTTATCACATTTTCCCATATGTTTTTGGTCTTGTGTGAGCTATTAATAATGTCCATGATCATGCCCAACTCAGAATCAGCTAGGTCTCTGCAACTCCGCGCCTTGGTCGTCCATATATGGCTTTGGGGGGTTTTGTTTTTTTGTTGTTTTTTCTCACATTTTCCGTGTTTTTGTGTATTGTGATCTAGGAATAATATCCATATTGCATTTGACGTTAGTGTTTATACAAGGACCTCTCTCCCTTATACGGTGGAACCTCATCTTATAGACCTTACAAATCCATCTAAAATGAGTCTTATAAGGGAGGGGTATATAAGGGAGGTAACTTTAATACCACAAAAGGCAATGTCTCAGAGAGTAGGTCTTATGTGGGAGGGAGTCTTATAATGGGAGGTCTTATAGGTAGGTTTCTACTGTATTTACTTAACTTAGCTAGGACCATTGCCCAAGAGGAGCAGTCCATTGACGACATTTTTCACTGGCATCCCCGCTGCATAGACAGCACTATCCGATTTCGGAGAGCTCAAAGGAGATGACTAATTTTGGAAGTTGGTTTTTTTTTAAGCGGAGAAACGGACCAATAAGTCAGAAAAATAATAACAATGACGAAAGGGAAAAGGCAAGTCATCATAGAAGTGATGATACATTAGAGGAATTTTCATAGCACTGAACTTCCAGAAGGTGGGTGGGGACTTTTATAATACAAAGAACCGCCCACCCCCCCTCCCTGAATTTCGACGGGGAGTAGTTTAATAGACATTCGGGTCCATCCTGTTGTGTCGAGGGGCCGCACTTCTTATGTTCAACTGTTATTCTATTGTGTTTGTGTGTGTGTGTGTGTGTGTGTGTGTGTTGTGTGTGTGTTCGTGTATGGTGTGTGTGTATCTCGCGTGTGCGTGTGCGTGCTTGTGCGGTGCGTGCGTTGTGTGTGGTTTGCCGCGTATGTGTGTCTATGTGGTCGTGTGTGTGTGTGTATGTTTTCGTGTCTGTGTGTGGCATGCGTGTGTGTGTGTGTGTGTGTGTGTGGTGTGTGTGTGTGTGTTCGTGTGTGAGTGTGTGTATGTGGTGGCGTGTATGTGTTTCTGGTAATTTTGGGGGTTTTGGGGGTGGTGTTGCGTGTGTGTGTGTGTGTGTTGTGCGGGGTGCGTGCGTGGTGTATGTGTGTGGTGTGCGTGTGTGTGTGGCGTGCGTGTTATCGTGTATTTGTTCTGGTGTGTGTGCGTGTAATGTTTCGTGTGTGCGTGGCGTGTGGTGTGTTGTGTGGCGCGTGTGCGTGTGTGTGTGTGTGTGTTTGCGTGCGTGTAATTTGTGTGTATGTGTGTTTGTTGTGTGTATATGTGTGGTGTGTGTTTGTGTATCTGCTGTGTTCTCTAAAGTTTTTTTGAATTTTACCCTTGTTAACTTACATAAGAAAAAAAACAATGCCTTTGCACACCTGTTTTAGTCATGTCTTGTCAATCTATAAGTGTGCATGCTGAACAAGAATATCTTAATGTTGTTACAGACATAAAAATATTGTGTGTGTGTGCGTGTGTGTGTGTGTGCTGCGCGCTCGCGTGTGCGTGCGTGTATGTGTTTCTACGTGTGTGTGCGCGCGCGCGCGGGCGTGTGTGTTGTAGTGCTCAAGCCTGTGTCGCATGCAGAGCACCAGTTACTTCATTATCTCGGATACGGGTTCGTGTCAACGGCGAATGTTAGTAAGTTTATTTATTATTATTATTATTATTGGTCCGTCACCGAAGGTGATCGGACTTTGCGATGGGCTGGTTTGTTTGGGTTTAATTTTTTTTTTTTTTTAGATGTTTTTTTTTCATGTCTGTCCCCAGAGTTTCCGAACCGCTTGATGACCGAATCGCGTCAAATTTTGTGTGAAGGTGTGCCACCTTAATAGTAGAATCCGCGCAAACCAATTTGCCGGGGGGGGGAGTGGACCTGAACCTTACGACAACGCTTGAAAACCGGAAATCTCTTTTAAGCCATATCTCGCACCGATCGACATATGATGTTGAAACTTAGTTGAGAGGTGTTTGGCTTATGCCCGCTGATGATGCATACCGATCAAGGTCAAGTCAAGGTAAAAAAAAGATCGCTGGATACTGAAAATTGTAGGTCATTTTTTTCTCTCCTTCTATCTTCCAGGATTCTTTCGAACGGTTGACCGAATCCCGTCAAATTTGTGTGCTTGTTGTCACCACGATAGGAAAGGCTTCCGCGCAAAATGTTGGGCCGTCGTTTCCACCTTGACCTTAGGCGTACGACCTTGAAAACCGAAATCTTTCAGGGGCCATAACTCCCCACCGTTTTTTAGAGTCTTCAAATTTGGCATGTAGGTACTTTGGCTTATGCCCGTTCTGATACGATTGGCGATACGGATCAAGGTCAAGGTCCGGGATGATGGTATGCTTGAAAGTGGTAGGGTCTACAATTGGGTTTTATGCATAATGTTCCACATGGTACTTGAACAACTCTTCGATTGTGTGTGGTACTGTATACCCTAGAGAAGACACATCCGAGCATAAATGATCACCATGCTGATCTTGACCTTGAAGTGTGACCTTGAAAATTGACATTTCCTTTTTGGCTATTGTTTCTTCTTCAGCTGTATCTCGTGAACTAGAAGACAAAATCCCATCCAATTTTTGTGTCAGGGTGGTGACTGCTACGGGTAGTCGCAAGTGCGTGGCATTGTTGGTGACGGACATGTCCTGACCGCTCGTGGACGCCCTTGTTTTTCTTCTCTCTTATTATTAATATTATTTACTAGCCATTATTAGTATTGTTGTTGTTGTTGTTAGTATTATTATTATATTATTATTATTATTATTATCATTCTTCTTATTATTATTAGTAGTATTGTTATATATTATTTATTATTATTATTTTTATATTATTTTTCTTCTTCTTCTTATTATTATTTCATCATTAGTATTATTATGATATTATCATCATCATCATCATATATTAATATTATTATCATCATCATTAATTATTATTATTATTATTATTATTATTATTATTATTATTATTATCATGCATTCTTATTAATATTATTATTATTATTATTATTATCATTATTAGTAATCATTATTATTATGATCATTATCTAGTATTATTATTATTAGTATTGTTATTATTTGAGCGTGTCGATTTTTGTAGGCATTCTCCCACTAATTAAACACATAGCATCGTGCAGTGTTGAAACAATTCAGAAAAAAAAACCATTTGATTTCTAACTAGCAAATCTTTGTTTATGTACATAAGATATAACAACTTTGTTAAATTACTTGAGTGTTTCCTAGCTAAAAGCGTGCAAGTTTATTGGAAAAAAACGTAAGCTGACGATTTAATTCATCTTCCTTCTTCGATCGCTCTGACAGTTTTCCTGTCAAATTTTGAACCGCATATCGTCATCTGTAGTTATGCGCCTAACTACGAACGATTTGCCCTAAAGTAAATCTGACTTGGGCTGGAGGAAATCTGTTTGAAGTGATTCTTGAACTGAAGGGGAAAACAGGTGCTAGGGAATGGACCGGTCGGCAGAAAGATAGCATAGATGACTCAGCAAAGGTAAAGGCAGAGTCACAGGGAGTGCAGATTAGAGGAAGTTACAAGGCCACAGGAGAACTTCCAGAAGGTGGGTGGAATATTTATCCAGAGACCGACCGGTATACCCACGGGGGAGGGGGGGGGTGGGGCGATTCCATTTTGAAGCCTAATGAATGACATGACACACGCGTGTTGAAAATACTTACACGAAACTCCATTTGGTCTGTCTCGTTATGCTGGGGGACTTTGAAAGTCTGTCGTGATCTACTTCAATCTTACATTCCTCTCTCTCTCTCTCTCTCTCTCCTCTCTCGTATCTCGTCTCTCCTCATCGGGTCTCTCTCTCTCTCTCTTCTCTCGTTCTCTCTAAAAAATCATGCCTAAAGATGCCTAAAAGTACCTTTCATCGTCTTTGAAGTATGAATGTTTCTGTGATTGTTCTAGCATAGTACTGAACAGCCTTTGGCTTAGAAAAGCTTCAACATCTCTCTCTCTCTCTCTCTCTCTCTCTCTCTCTCTCTCTCTCTCTCTCTGTGTCCTCTGTCTCCCCCCCCCCCCCTCCCCCCCCCCCTCTCTCTCGCTCTCTCTCTCTCTCTCTCCATCTCTCTCTCGGTCTTCTCTCTTCGCTCTCTCTCTCTCTCCTCCTCTGTCTCTCTGTCCTCTCTCTCTTCTCTCTCCTCTGTCTCTCTCTGTCTCTCTCTCTCTCTCTCTCTCGCTCCCTCTCTCTCTCCGTCTTCTCTCATCTCTCTCTCTCTCTCTCATCATTCTCATTTTATTCAATAATGTTTTTTCCTCCCACGTTCATCAACGTCCAGTCACTCGCCACCTCACCGATCCCAAACAAATCACAAACCAATTTCGAATGTATGGTCAAGTTTTCACCGTACATGGGTGGCATCACTCTTCTTGGTTCGTTTCTCATCGTGTTAGTCTATTCTTGCTGGCCTTCAAAATAACATTCTCAACAAACCCCAAGAATCTAAGCAATGCTGCTGAATAATCCTAAGTCCTCCAAGTTTGAACATGTTTTCTCTCCCCGTCTGCACTCTCTCACTGTTTTTCCACTCTCCACATGATCACATCAAGCTTTCTGCCTTTCCTTTGCTGGTCATTTCTGGCCTCTGCTCCTACTTCCGTGTCTGATCACTTCATACTTACATTCCATCTCGTCACTCCGTCTTTCTTCTTTCTGATTCTCGGTCTCTACCAGCCTCCCTCATTAACCGAAAACTATGGCGAGGATCCTTTTCTTGTTCAGAGGCCCAGATACTGGAAACAAACTCCTCTGTTCTCTCCGACTTCCAACTCCGTCCCCTGTCAGTTTTCAAAGCCAACCTGAAAGCCATCTATTCTCTGACACTACTGTCCACCATGATCGATTGTGAGAATGAAAGCGTTGCGGAGGATGCATGCATGGGAAGGTGGAAGACAGAAAGTGTGTGTGTTCGTGCCGCTAGCAATATGCTTGGTGCATGTGGCGCATATTTCCCGCTGCATGCACGTTTGTGCGTGTGCTCGTGCATGTGTGAGCATGAGTGGTGTATTTCTGTGTGTGTTTGTGTCTTGTGTATGGTTTATGTATGTGTGCATGCCGCGATGTAAATGATATGGCTGTTTGGTCCAGTAGTGGTGGGTGCTGTGTGCGTGCGAGCACTGGGTATTGATGTGATTTGGGTTAATGTATTTTTTGTAAAGTCGCATGAGCAGCTAGCCTGGGATTCGCCGCTTATATAGCTTTCTTATTATTATTATTATTATTATTATTGTTTTATTCTTTTCTATGGTTGAGTTTTCAAAGAGTCACCAATTAAAAAAAATGTGTGGCATCATTCTTGTTGTTCGTTTCTCCTCGTAGTGTTCTCCCATTATTTGTGTGCAGAACCTCGCTTTCTGAAGAATGCAAATTCCGCTGATCTCTGCATGCCCGGGGCTTGTCCTGTCTGATAGGTCTTGCGATTCTCCGGACATTGCATCGTACGTGTCTGTGGTGTTGTCACAGTGGGTACCATTCCCTTAATAAGATACTCCCATTATAAGACTCCCTCCCATATAAGCCTCTTCTCTGAGACGGCTGGCCTTCTTTGTAAGTATTAAATCACCTCCCTTATAGACCCCTCCCGTTACAGACCTCAACGCTTCTCGCCTTCTCGGGGCTTTTGGGCTACGACACAAGTGATTCAGGAACATACATTTTTGTTTATACCTTGGTTGGTTTGTTTTTTTCAGCAGCGCCGTCGTACATGCGAACGCCGATACGCCGAAGACGTTAAACTGAATCACTTCCCTTCCTCCAAGCACGCTCTTTTGGATGTTTTTTTCAGGGCCGATCACAGACTTTGAAGGTGGAGGGGTTTTTGAAGGAAAGGGGAGAAGAGGAAAGGGCGGAGAAGGGAAACGGTGGGTTTTTTGTTTTGTTGGGTGAGGGAGGAATGGGGGAGGGAGTGTGGGTGGGGAAGGGAAGGAGCCAGCGACAGAGTGGAAGAACAAACCAAGTGAAAGATATGATTACGGGGGGTGGCACCCAAAGGAAAGGGTGGGGGGGGGAAGTGGGGGGGGGAGGGGGGGGGGGGGGGCGTGGGGGGGGTGGACGGCAGGTGTGGGGGGGGAGGGAGGGGAGGAAGGGAAACGAGGTCCTGAGGGGGGGGAGGGGATCCGGGCGGGGAATGCAATCCTGGTGAGACTAAAAAGGTCGGGAGGAAGGGGGGGGGGGGGGGGGGGGAAGGAGGGAGGGAATGAGGGGGGACGAAAGGGAGGGGGAAAAAGGGGGGGGGAAGGGAAAGGGGGGGGTGGAAGGAAAAAGAAGAAGAGGTAAGAGAGGGGGAATGAGGGGGGGAAGGACGGGGTGAGAAGGTGGGGGGGGGGGAGGGGGGGGGGGGGGGGGGGGGGTGCTTGAAAAAACATTTTTTTAGGCCGGGCTTCCAGGGGCCGCCTAGGCCCCGTGGTGGTCCAGGGGCTAAAGCCCCTGGTGGGGGGGTCGTCCCTGCCGAAAACGAGTTTTCAAAACATTTTAAAACTGTTTTGTGAGCTTCAGAACCGAAAACTTCTTAAGATCGCGTTTTTGCTCAGTTTGGGCAACCTTGCTTAGCTTGCAGTCACAACACAACAAAAGTAACAATCAACATTATCACCTTTTGCAAGAGCATCTCCTTTGTGTCCTTTTTTTTGGACGCCGAGGGGGGGGGTGGGGTGTGTGCTGCAGCCCCAAGCCCCCCCCGGGCCCCCGCCCTAGATCCTGCCCTATGCTTTTTGAAGTTCTATAAGGGAGGTTCCACTGTATTGGTAATATAAGTATTGGTATTTTTAGTTGCTTTTCTATGGACATTTTCTACGAATTTCGGCTGCCCCCCGCACACTCGGTGCGATGTGTGTGTGTTTGTGTGTGTGTGTGTGTGTAGTGTGTGTGTTTGTGTGACCTGAAGGGAGGGGAAGGTGGGGAGTACGTGGGGGTAAATTTTGAACAAATGACCCTCTTTCCCGTTGTCACTGGGTTCTCTAACGTGCGGCAAAGTGCACGGGGACCTCGGTTTTGTTTGTTTGTTTGTCGTCTCATCGAACGCCTTCGCGCTTTCAGGAACCCATGACCACCACGATTATCCCTTAGTCCCTTATGTGTGTTGTTCTGGGTGCTGTGACGCCACATACAATCCCCCAACTTCAAATTTAAGCTGTGCGATAAAATGATGTTTCGTTTTCATGTGGGGCGATTTGATGGTGTCAGTCCTGGTCAAACGGGATTTAGAAATTAATGACCCCTAATTGTTTGGCAATCTTGTACTTTAGACACCCCTCATATTTATTCCTGTATGATACACGTTTTTAGGCAATTACCCTCAAGATAATTACTTTGGAGATGGAGGGTCGTATCATGAGGGTATTAAAGTACAATTTTTTTTGGAATGAAACTATTGTTAATGTATACAACTAAAAGAAATAAATTAAAAAGTGCTGTGCCGGAAATGAGACCCTGACCACCATTACACACAGCAACCGCACTCACGCACGCACGCACTCACGCACGCACGCACGCACAGCACTCACAGCAACGCACGCGACACGCACACACACACACACACACACGCACACACACACAAACCGAACGAACTCTCCTACTATAGACTCCTCGTGTTAACACGAGTGAGCCAAAATTGGGTGGTACTCGTCAGCACTCCTAAGTGTTTTGTGTTTGATGCTGTGTTCCTTTATAATTACAGAATCCAACTTACAGGGAAACTGTATCAACACTAAAGAATGCATAGGGATACCTGGTCTGCGATTTCGGGAAAATGCAGTACCCGTTTTTGTTGTTGTCTGTTTGTTCGATAGGCCGTGTACACACATATCTGATATTCATGCGGAACCCGTGCGCAATCCTAATAGTGAACAAATGGGAAAGATTTGCGCACATGTACCCTGAATTTTCATTTCCCCAATATGTTTAAACTTTAATGGCCGTGTCACACACCAATCGGATATTCGATGGTTGACCCGTGGCCAGTTTTACGCGATGTTAGCTGTGGGCGACTTACACTTTTTACCTTCCTGC
>JAGGCT020000778.1:2500-25000 GCA_017654935.2 Phymorhynchus buccinoides | reverse complement strand
TCCCCCTCCTTTTTTGTAGTCCCAGTTCTATAAGAACGGGACTACATTACGATGGGGACGAGGGATGTGCGTTTCTCTGCTGTCTGTCTGTCTGTATGCATGCATGTATGTATGTGTGTGTGTGCGTCTGTGTGTGACCAAATTGCAGACAGACAGAGACAGAGTGAGCGAGTGAGAGAGAGTGAGAGAGAGTCTGTCTGTCTGTCTGTCTTTCTCTCTCTCTCTCTCTCTCTCTCTTCTCTCTCTCTCTCTCTCTCTCTCTCTCTCTCTCTCTCTCTCTCTCTCTCTCTCTCTCTCTCTCTCTCTCTCTCTCTCTCTCTCTCTCTCTCTCTCTCTCAATAAGAACGAAACGATCTTGAGCAAAACTTAAACCATTTCAATGGTACGGTAACAATGGGAAGGGTGGGGAAGCTGACAGTGGGTGAAGAGAGCGAGTAGAGAGTGTGTGGGCGAATAGAAAGAAGACCGGAGGAAAGAAAATGGAAGGAAGACGAAGATAGGAGGAGTGGAGTGGAGGGTAGATATAGACGAGAGTCGAAGAAGGAAGGGGGAGGTGGGAATCGATGCTGATGTCATAGGCGAGTCAAAGAGCTCTGCTGTTCGCGAGAGCTCAGTCGATCAGCTGTAGGCCTACTTGTCAGTTGTCCCTGCCTGTGTAGCACGGGAAATGTATACTATACGCTAAAAAGAGCCAAGAGTCTTTTTCGCGGGAGTTAGCTACAGTTAAGTCTCTTTAGTGTTGAAAAAAAGAGGACCCGCGATTGTGCCTATATATAATATAGTTATGAATTATAAATTTCAATAAT
The DNA here is from genome assembly GCA_017654935.2 of Phymorhynchus buccinoides. Classification (NCBI taxonomy): domain Eukaryota; kingdom Metazoa; phylum Mollusca; class Gastropoda; order Neogastropoda; family Raphitomidae; genus Phymorhynchus; species Phymorhynchus buccinoides. The sequence goes on along the minus strand of JAGGCT020000778.1, from coordinate 24,194 downwards.
TTGCTGGCGTTAATGCATTAGAGAAATGCAGAATTCTTGAGTTTAAAAAAACTTTTGTATCCAAATGCCGTGTATTAAACATCTTTATCAAAACCAGTTACTGTGAACTTTGAATCTTGATTTGTGTTCTGTAAAGAAAAAGATTGTGCTGCTTTTTGTTTTTCCTCTCAATGGGAGAGGGGGCAGATCCTGCTTGGGACAGCTGTTTCGGACCTTGGGGTCCATCATCAGCCAAGCCCGGAAGCTGCTATCAATCTGCAGTGGGTCTATTCACTTATGAAAGACGATCTCTCATAACAGAGAGGTTTCATCTTTGCATTTAAGTGAAATGCCCTCAAAAACCAAAGCAGCACTTGATTAAAATAGAAATATTAAAAATCATTTGTAATATATATTTTATGACATGTTATTTTTAACAACAATAACATTGTAAAAGAAGATGGTGTTTGACGTCAAACATTGACAAAATACTTTAATTTTCATAACACACGTGCAGTGTGTCGGATGAGACTTTTATTTTCCTTGACCACACAGGCATTAGGCAACATTCTTGGGACCTTGTGTTTCGTGATAACGTAGCCTTGCATCCGCCTCCAAGTCATCCAACTTTTAATCCGCTCTTCTCTTGCTCATTTGCCACCCACACACCAAGTTTGGTGTTAATCGCGCTAGGAATTCTCAAAACCAGTCCTATCAGCGACAATGCCCCCCCCAATAACTGTTGTCAAAACCAGTCCCAGGGAAACAAAAACCAGTGAAAACCACAATATCAAAGCCTCTGTTAAACAATTGACCAGTCCTAGCAAAACTTTATCAGACCCTGGGACTGACAGGTCAAATTGGTTTCAGTATTTTGGTTTTGCAACCAGTATTTTACTGATAATTACCAGTAAACGCGATCACTGCGAAATATTGTGCTTTCGGCAGTAGAGACAGTGTGCCAAAACGACGACCCCAGAGACGTTTTTTTCGTAACAGTATTTTTTGGCAAGCTGCAGTTGAAGAAGAAAAGGCGGCCAGATTCGTCACTCCACCTTGAACTCGTCTGAAATGTCGGAGGAAACAAAGAAACACACAACAATTATTGGAAACCGACGATTACAAACTGATGTAGATCAATGTAGATCTTTGTATGCAAAACACATTAGTAATCGTTATAATATCGATATTTGCTTTTCCAAATTTTTTAAATTTATGTTTGTCCTCTGATTTTCTTTCTCTCTTATTGTCCACCTGTTTCCTGCCTGCCTGTCTCTCCTCTGTCTGTCTGACTGTTTGCCTGTCTCTTGTCTCTCCTTTTCCCGTCTCTCTCTCTCTCGCTACGCAGAAAGAGGCTCAGAGATAGCTGAGATTCCACTTGAAAATAGCATTGGTGAAAAAGAAAATAAGAAAGAAAGAATGGTAATGATGGAAAAATAAAAACCGATCAGGAATTTGATTATTATTCTTTTCATAGCTAAATATTTTATTTATGAATGTAGGATTAATGAAAAACATCAGCCAAGAATTTTTCCTGTTTATACATGAACTAAAAACATACTATAAACTAGATTATATAGTGCACTGCATGGAAATGCGTGTTGCGAAATTCCATAAAAAGTGGTTGACATATAAAAGCCTGAAGAATGCAATAACATATACAAAGTTATAAAGATTCCATCCCTAAACCCAGACGAAGACAAATAAAAATTAATCATGTCGAAATATCGGAACATTTCTATCCTGTGTTGTTTTGTGTTTACAGCCTGAATGTTTTACAACTTTATGAACATATAGGTGAAGACGGGGTAAAAAGCGCATGGGCGGGTAAGAAGCCCACCCCAATTATCTCATGAAATGAAGCAAATTTCAGTCTCATTTTGCCCATGAGACGAGCGTTAATGTCTAGCATTCGTCTCATGGGCAAATTTGACTGAAATTTTCTTTATTTCATGAGATAATTGGGGTGGGCTTCTTACTCGCCCATGCGCTTTTTACCCCGTCTTCCCCTATAGGTGAAGACGGGGTAAAAAGCCCATGGGCGGGTAAGAAGCCCATGCCAATTATCTCATGAAATGAAGCGAATTTCAGTCAAAGTTTGCCAATGAGACGAACGCTAACACTTGACTGAAATTTGCTTCATTTCATGAGATAATTGGCATGGGCTTCTTACCCGCCCATGGGCTTTTTACCCCGTCTTACATTAGCGTTCGTCTCATGGGCAAAATTTGACTGAAATTTCCTTCATTTCATGAGATAATTGGCATGGGCTTCTTACCCACCCATGGGATTTTTACCTCGTCTTACCTTGCTTACCGATATATTTGTTTTTACATTTTGATTGCGCGTTGTATCTTATAATTTTATTGTTGCGCATATCAACGCATTATTAGCAACGCGCCTTCACAATAAACAGCAAACGGCCGCTTCAACATTTTTCGTGCGCGTAAAAATTTATTGTCTTCCTTTGATCTTTTTTACGGATCCCCCGTCTTCTTTCAAATCAAAGCTGAGAGTCCATCTACGTTTTGAGCTCAGCGATCCATCAAAAATCCTCGTGCCATTATTTCGACATCAGGCACCGTACTTCTACAGCACACGGGCCCCTATCACTCACTGTCTGTCCAGACAATTGATACAAACCACACACAAAAACCTTAGCCCACAACCCAACATTAAACTCAAATTCATGGCTATGGTTCTGTTACCCACTCCACGCAATAAATTAGACACCGATAACGCAATGGAGGAAAAAAAATCCCCCCCCCCCCCCCCCCCCCCCCCCCCCCCCCCCAGCCAGCCTTCTTTCTCTTTTTCTTTCTTTTCTATTTTTGTTCCTTTTTCTCTCTCTTCCAGTACATTGTTTGATGTCATGCGTGATTGTAGTAAGCAAGCGGGGCGTTGTAGAGTTGTTGGAGCATCCTGTTTCGTCCTTTCCTATTTTGTCCTGTGGCGGTTCCCGTCTTTCCGGTCTTATGGTGTTGGTGGTGAATTGCCCTGGCAAAAAGACTCCAGGGATCATCCCAACAGCGGAAGCATTTGGAACACTATGGTACAAGTGCATCGGCTACGGATGAGAACATTACGTGTGTGACCGTTTTCGATTACCCCGCCACGTGGGCAGCCACACTCCGTCTTCGGGGGAGGTCTTATGATTATGCCGTTTTCTGTTTCGTCCCGTCAAAAAGACTGAATCGTGATATTTCTTCTTCTTCTTCTACTTCTTCTTCTTCTTCTTCGATCGATCAGACACTTTCCTGTCAATTATGAGCGCAGATGCGTCATGCTGCCGTTATGCGCCTAACTAAGAAATAGTTAGGCTAGGCCCAGCAAGTCCGACTTCGGCTGGAGGGAATCTTTTTTGGATTTTTTTTTTTTTAAAGGCAGGAGAATGGACCGGTAAGGCAGAAAGATAGTAGATGACAGTAAGCAAAGGGAAAAGGCAGAGTCAAAGAGAGTGACAGATTAGAAGAAGTTACTAGCGCAGAACTTTCAGAAGGTGAGGGAACTATTTATGCACAAGACCCCCCGGTATCCCCACGGGGGGATTGTAACATTTAAGTCTTTTGGTCTCATATCGTACTTTTCATTTCACTCTGTTCCATTCCGTCCTGTTCTGTTTTGTGCCATTCCATGCTTTCCTGTTTTGTTCGATCTAATTGGTTTTCCCCCCTCTTTTGCTCTATAACAATGTAAGGGAGCAAACTGCATTGGTTCTATTATTTGGTATTTGGTACTTTATAGTCACAGAGGCGTCTCTGTGAAATTCGGATTGCTCCCTCCCGGAGAGCGTGTTTCAGCCAGAGGCGCGCCACTATTTGCATGCGATATTATCTAACCGTAACCCTAACCCTAATGCGATATGATCTAACCCTAACTCTAACCCTAACCCTAACCCTTTCCCTTCTTTTTTTGCATAAGAGGAAAGAGATTTGACTATTCATGCTTTATAATTTCTTTAAATTCATTGAATGTGTGCTTTTTGTTGAATTTATTATATAAAAAAAAGAATTTATCTGTCACTCTGTCTGTCTGTCTGTCTGTCCTTCCCCTTGTTAAATAAAGACGTTTTACGGTTCTGAGTTTTCTGTGTGTGTCTGTCTCTGTGCGTGCTTGCTGTTGTTGATTGTCCTGCAAATATCGAAATTAGATTGTGAAATTAATACACTTCTGGTATCTAGGATGATGGAAATCAACACTAAAAGGAATTTCTGACCTGTTGTACTGGACATTTGAAGTGAGATTGCGAACGTGCGTTCTTCTACAAGAAGAAGAAGAAAAATGTGATTAACGTCCTCCGGTCTGAAACAGACACATATGGAACATTAGTAGATATAATGATGGTGGGAACTATCCTTGAGGCCATGCCCGGAGGCAGTGCAATACCAGGAAAGTCTCGAAGTTTTAGCAATATTGGCGTTCTTCTACAACAGGTCAGAACTGCCTTTTCGTCTTGTTTTCCACCATCCTTGTCAGTCACAATAATTGTCAACATCCACTTCTGGTGTCTGTTTTATTATGACACCCAGAATCTCTTGCTAACTCTTCCGTTTTGTTTAAGTAAAAACAATGCTGCATTCTTTATTATTTATCAATGTTACTCGCGAACAACAAGAAGCAATGATGGAGGTGTCATGTTATGATTTGTACTGTATGTTTTGTTGTTTACAGGTTGTTGAACGTTGGTAAAATACATTGATGAGTGTTTTGTAATAAGTGGTCGAACTTATCGCGGTGACAGTCCTGAGATGACCATAGCCGTTGACGGGACTATGATGGAAAAAAAATAAATAAATAAATAACAACAACAACAACAACAAGGCAGTCAAAAGGGGCTTAAGACCCGAGGGCAGGACAAAATGTGAAGGCACGAAATGGGAAAGGGCGAAACGGAACTTATAGGCAGCGTTTAACTAAGGGCTGCTATTGTCATTCATTCATTCAATCAGTCAGTCAGTCAGTCAGTCATTGGCCTATCGATGGTAATCAGTGGCCATTAATTAATCATGGCAGGCAACGGTCGGATGGCGATACCGCCACTGTGCTGCTGCAAGCTTGCCGTGATGGTTATCAGCGGCTACAAAAACCTACCCCCAAGCCCCTCTCCAACTCTTCCCCTTACCCCCCGCCCCCCCCCCCCCCCCCCCACACACACACTGTCGACATATTAATTCTCCTTACCCTTCACCTCGTTCGTCTCCCCACCCCCACCCCCCTCTCTTTTACCCTCTTCCCATCGCTTTGCAGTAGTATTATTTGTTTTACGTCCTCTCGGAAATTTCCATGTGGGACATTTCTTTTTTATAAAGTTAAGATTTGTATTTTAATACAGTTTTTAATCGCTTTGCCCACCATCACCCCCCTTTATACTTTGTGTTCGTTTTCCTTCAGATTCCCCTCTATCTCCTAAACGCTCATCATTTCTCTCTCTCTCTCTCTCTCTCTCTCTCTCTCTCTCTCTCTCTCTCTCTCTCTCTCTCTCTCTCTCTCTCTCTCTCTCTCGTCTCTCTCTCTCTCTCTCTCTCTCTCTCTCTCTCTCTCTCTCTCTCTCTCTCTCTCTCTCTCTCTCTCTCTCTCTCTCTCTCTCTCTCTCTCTCTCTCTCTCTCTCTCTCTCTCTCTCTCTCTCTTGTATTCACCCCAACATACACACATACATGGGTGCAACTTTTCCTGGTATACAAGGATTTCCTGTTTTTGAATTTTACCAGAAAAGGAAGTTCCTTTTTTTAAAGATTTGTCAAACAAGATCTTTGTGTGTCTACTGTATTTTTCAAACACTTTAAAACAAGCATTATTTTGTATAAATGGTGGAAAAAGCAAACTAAAATACCTTCATAAATCAATTTTTGCTTCAGCTGCAGGGCGACATTACCCCTGGACCCCAGCCTTTCATTTTGTGTAGTTGCACCCATGCACACACACACACGCGCGCGCACATACACACGCATTCTCACACACGCAATCACACATACGCACGCGCGCTTAGAGAGAGAGAGAGAGAGAGAGAGAGAGAGAGAGAGAGAGAGAGAGAGAGAGAGAGAGAGAGGAAACTTTGAAAACTTAAACTTTATTGTCCAAGGATAAAGAGTTTAGGCAACGCCGAGAGAGAGAGAGAGAGAGAGAGAGAGAGAGAGAGAGAGAGAGAGAGAGAGAGAGAGAGAGAGAGAGAGAGAGAGAGACAGAGAGAGAGAGAGACAGAGACAGACAGAGAGACAGACAGAGAGACAGACAGAGAGACACAGAGACAGAGACAGACAGACAGACAGACACATAATGCGCATACACAATCATGCATGCACAACCACCGCCTCATCTCATTCCTCTCGTCGTGAGTCAGGGTGCGCATAGAAGTAATAAAGCCCGAAAGTGATCGTTTTATTGTTCGTGACGGTCCTGTTACGTTACTGGTTGTCTATCAGTATTGCCATCCTTCGTTGATGTTGTAAATGACGACAAGAGTCATTAGTTTGGACAGTGCTATCGTCATTATTCACGTTGAATGTTCATAAACAAAAAATAAGGGTGGGAGTAGAGTTTGAGGATGGAGAGTGGGTGAAGATTAAGATCAACAACGAATAATGAATAAAAGCAGTCATGTGATTAGGAACATTTTTAGCTAATAACCTTTTTGGAATACTAACCCTATCCCTAACCCTAGCCCTAGCCCTAACCCTAACCCTAACCCTAACCCTACCCCCCACCCTATAAGACGGGAAAACGCAACGAACCACAACTGTGACAAAGCGCGGTGTACTGCAGTACATAGTGGGGGGTAGGGTTAGGTTTAGGGCTAGGGTTAGGGCTAGGGTTAGTATTCCAAAAAGGTTATTAGCTAAAAATGTTCCTAAAATACAGCTTTATGTATGGTAAGAAAGGCAAAAAGGGAATAATACAATTAACCGAGAAATGCTGGGGGGGGGGGCACATCTTTACCTTTACCTGTCGTGTTCAATTTCGTTATTTATTGAGATGGTGTTTTTTAAAATTATTATTGTTGTTATGATGATGATGGTGGTGGTGGTGATGATGATGATGGTGGTGATACTAGTAAAAAGGGGATGATTACACTGATAAGTGTAATCACTGCCGACCTGGTCCCTTTATTACATCACAGCAGTGCATTCTAACTGCACCACCTTTTGCATCACCCCCCACTCCCCTCTCCTCCACTCTACCCCACCGCCGCCCAATTCCCTGTACTCTGCACTCCCATCCTTCTATTCTTCCTGTAATATCCTGTCCCGTTCCCTGATAGTGTTTCCATAATACTACGTCACTCTGGCACGCACCAGCCGAGCCGTCAGTGCAGTCAAGGTGCAGTCATCCGAAATTGTTAAGCTCGGTGTCCATCAGTGTAGTAGGTACTACACAACATGCTTGACAATCGTTTGACAAATGGCACCACGCCTTGTTGCTTTTGACTTGCTGACAGGTTATGCACACAAGCAGGTCTGCTTCTTTTGGTCTCCCTCTCTCTCTCCCAAGACCCAAGCAACATGGGCGACAGCAGACCAAATGCGTACACAACGCACACCAGTCTGTGTGAATGACATGGCAGCAGGTGTGAAACAAAACAGTTGCTTTGTATTAGCCAGCACACGAAATGTACCCTTAGGAAACCTCGCATGCGCCCCCCTTCTCACCCCCCCCCCCCCCCCGACCTTCTTTCCCTATTCACATTCCCTCTTATATCATCCTTCTTGTTCGCAATACAACACCCACCCCCCTGCACCCACCCTCTCTCTCTCTCTCTCTCTCATAAGGTTGTATTTTGCATGCCTGATAGGTTTTTCTGTATTCGTTTTCCTTTTTCATTTCTACTTATATAATAATGTTGTTGGTTGTGTTTTTTTGTCCAGAGGGCTGGATGTAAAAACAAAAAGCATGTTATTGCTTATTCTATTACCCTCTATAAATAAAATTCATTCAATTCAATTTCAATTCAACCGGATTGGAATACGCTATCAGTTGTGACCAAAGAGGCTGTGACTAACTAGGGGCGTTTGTTCTGGCTCTAGTGCTACAGCCAAAGGGATTGGTTGGCCTTTGTGGATCTTCCCCAATGCCATCTGTCCTCAAATCCCTTTGGCCGAGAGAGTGGGGATGTACCATGGGCAAGAGAGAGAGAGAGAGAGAGAGAGAGAGAGAGAGAGAGAGAGAGAGAGAGAGAGAGAGAATCTGTTTGACGTCCTCCAAACACATATTGGGACATTAGTAGATGTAAAGATGATGGAAACGATCCTGGAGACAATTCCCGGAGGCAGTGCAACAGCAGTAAAGTCCCGAATTTTTAACAATACATTTGTACATTCTGCTAAAAATGGCGACCATGGACAAGGCTTCTCCACTTTTAAACAAATTTCAGCCCGGCCCGCCGGAATAGCAGCTGCCCCCTTCAGCTATCGGGCTGTCACAGTCGACTCGGCAACCACAGACCTTGTGGACACGTGCGTGTAGCCTATGATAATGGCAGACGTGTGCCTGGGTTATGGGTTATGTCACCTCGTCTTTTGATATTCAAATGATGACACTGAGAAGACAGGCAAGGAAGGTTGGGGGTAGTAGGGTGACTCCAGGTTTTTGTATACGGGCCAGCCACACGTCCCCTAAAATCGCACAACTGTACGATACGATTCGATCACGTGGGTCTCTAGAAAAAATGTGATTGGCGCATCGAGACCACGTGATCGAATCGTATCGTACAGTCGTGCGATTTTAGTGGACGTGTGGCTGGTTGAAGTAGCTGTTTTATACGCATGGAAATAATAGATCTGGGGCCTAGGCCTACTCTACATGTACTTGTAGTGTGACCATGGCAGAAGTGCTATGCTATTAAGTATTACTAGGGCTGACATTGACACAGGGCCCAAGGCTTTGGGTGTAGGGGTGGGAGTGTCTAGACAGAAAAGATCATTACTCTAGTGGGGCTGAATACATTATTGTCAACCAGACCCTACTCACGTCACACACAATACGCACGCACAAGCATACACACGCACACGCACACACACACGCACACACACACACACACACACACACACACACACACACACACACACACACACACAAACACAAACAAACAAACACACACACACATTTACTCACGCACGTCCACAAAACAGAGACAGCAAGAGATTTTAAGTTTGATAGTAATGCAAGTGTTGAATGAGGGAGAGAGAGAGAGAGAGAGAGAGAGAGAGAGAGAGAGAGAGAGAGAGAGAGAGAGAGAGACAGACAGACAGACAGACAGACAAAGACAGAGACACACACACACACACACACACACACACACACACACACACACACACACACACAGAGACTCGCGGACTGTCAGCATTCTCTCTGTGTGTCTCTCTTCAATCTGTCTTTGTTCATTAACTTTTGTTCAATTATGTTGTTTCTAGTCACAAATTCGGGCTGCTCCCACACACGGAGAACGCGTCGCTACAGTGCCAAGCCACCCATGTTTCTGAGAGGGGGGGGGAGGCGACTCGGGAAACCTAGCTATCAATTTGGTACATATACCAGGCAGCGGGATTTCCTCCTGCTATTAATAACCAACTCTTAATTGCTAGGGAAGTTTTACGTGCCAAAAAGCGCACGGGTTCGACTTGCTTTAGTCCAGACCCGAAGGAATCGGCGTTCAGTTCGACTTTTCTGGAAGAAAGGACGAGGTCCGTATCCGGATTCGAATCCGGGTCCCACGTGCAACGAATTGGCAGGCAGTCTCTCTCTCTCTCTCTCTCTCTCTCTCTCCTCTCTCTCTCTCTCTCTCTCTCTCTCTCTCTCTCTCTCTCCTCTCTCTCTCTCTCTCTCTCTCTCTCTCTCTCTCTCTCTCTCTCTCTCTCTCTCTCTCTCTCTCTCTCTCTCTCTCTCTCTCTCTCTCTCTCTCTCTCTCTCTCTCTCTCTCTCTCTCTCTCTCTCTCTCTCTCTCTCTCTCTCTCTCTCTCTCTCTCTCTCTCTCTCTCTCTCTTTCTGTCTGTCTCTCTGTATTTCTCTCTCTCTAACCCATTAGCTATTCGATAGGCCTACTGTCTTAGTGGACATTACTGAATAGTAGTACTAGTAGTAGGAGTAGTTGGGGAAGACTCTCCCCCCAAAAAAATAAGAAAACCTGTCTTTTAACCCTCTTTAGTCCATCTAACCCCCTCCCCTCCCCCCTCCGGACATATCTCTCCCTCGTGGCTTTGGATTACAAGACGTGTTGGATTTCGCTCGAGGCCCATAAAGGAAACTGGAAATAAGAAAGAGAACGAAAACAAAAGAAAATAACAAAAGAGAAATAGAAAGACAGACTGAAAGAAAGGAGGACAGAATAATAGACATTGGGGACACTTTTCATTGCCATTCTCACGGAAGGTATTTTGATGAAGAAAAAAACCCTGTTGTGTGTGGGGTGGGTGGGTGGATTGATGGGGTGGTGGAGGGTCAGGGAAGGGGCGGGGTGAGGGCACTGAATAGGCGGGGTGGTAGGGAAGGAGTCATGATAACAAAAAAGGGCAAGGTAAGAATGAATGGAATAGGATGTGCGTGCGTGTGGGTGTGCGTGAGTGTGTGTGAGTGTGTGCGTGTGTGCGTGCGTGTGTGTGTGTGTGTGTGTGTGTGTGTGTGTGCGTGTGCGTGTGCGTGTGTGTGTGTGTGTGTGTGTGTGTGTGTGTGTGTGTGTGTGTGTGTGTGTGTGAGTGCGTGTGTGTGTGTGTGTGTGGGGGCGCGTGTGAGTGTGCGTGCGTGTGTGTGTGTGTGTGCGCGCGCGCGCGCGCGCGCGCGTGCGTGTGCGCGTGTGTGTGTGTGTGCGTGTGTGTGTGTGCGTGTGCGTGCGCGCGCGCGTGTGTTTGTGTGTGTACACGCACCCAGTGTGTTCATCGATCAATCCTGAGAATGATAATAATGACACGGAGGGGGAAAATACCGAGCTGTACTGTAGAGTGCTTGCGAAATAAATGCTAATAGGAGTACTTTGAACTGGAATACGGGCTTGAACATTTTTCTGTCCGTATGTCTCATATCACTCTGTGCGAACAAAAAAAGGTTTCCAGCCTCTCCAGCCAAACAAAAGTACTGAACCTCTTACAATAAAGCTTGGCACAATTGTTCCCCTGTATCTAAACGACGATGCCCGTTTTGATAGCCCACTCAAAGATCCAATGTAAACGGGAAAGGACAGGTTTTAAAACTTTCTTCGACTTTGGCATTTCAAAGCCAGTCACGTGACGAATAATGAAAGCCACTGATTCGTGCTTATTCCTTTGAGAAATCTTAAAGACCCACCCGATCACGTGTCAAAATCACGGGTTTCACGGGTTTTCCCTCGTGCAGCTGGTACGAAATCTTGTTTTGACCAGGTTTGACTCCCATACAAATGCCCCCAAATTAAAAACGAAGTATTTTAAAGAGCAGCCTCAATTTGAAGTTGGGGGCATTTGTATGTGGGTCACAGCAACCCAGAAAAAAACAAGGGACTTAATCGTGATGGGTCAGTGGGTCTTTAAGGAAATGAACCTCCTTGGGGGGATTAGGATAAAAGAGGCTACCTATTAGGTGTGTGTGTATGGGTGTGTGTGCGTGCGAGCGTGCGTGCGGTGTGTGTGTGCGTGCGTGCGTGTGTGTGTGTGTGTGTGTGTGTGTGTGTGTGTGTGTGTGTGTGTGTGTGTGTGTGTGTGTGTGTGTGTAAGAGAGAGCGATAGAGGGAGGGAGAGAGTCCCCAGCAGGGTCGCTGTTGTCCCGGAAATGAAGGAGAAACTCTAGCCAGTCCTCCTGTGTTGGTTCGGAAAACCTTGGAGCCCCTGAAGATATATACGGGACCAGACTACTGGGCGGAGGCGTCTTTGGAGAGTTGGGGAGGACACGCCTGATCTGGAGAGAGAGAGAGAGAGAGAGAGAGAGAGAGAGAGAGAGAGAGAGAGAGAGAGAGACAGAGAGAGAGAGAGAGAGAGAGAGAGAGAGAGAGAGAGGGGTGGGTGGGTGGGTGTTATGAAGTAATGTGGAGGGGTTATTTTCTTTCCAATCTTTGCAAGGATTGTTATTTTTTGTCCTCACTGACTGTCTCCTGATGCTAGCCCAAAGTGTCTTGTCATCCGTCATTTGCCGTCCCACCCTCCCTGAGCAGACGAGGTATGGTCGAAAATCGCAAGTACAGTGGAACCTCCCTTATAATACCTCCCATTATAAGACTCCCTCACACATAAGACCTACTTCTCTGAGACATTACCCTTTTTTGTCAGTATTACAATTACCTCCCTTTAAGACCTCATTTTAGATGCTTTTTGAAGGTCTTATAAGGGAGGTTCCACTGTAGTGACCTCGCCAAAGACCTCGCATCAATTTTGGGATAAGCAACCAAGGTCTATCCCTGGTGGTGTTTTTCTATCCCCCCCCCCCCACCCCCCCCCCCAGTTTCTTCAGCCCTTCTTCTGCAGTCGATGTGTTCTTTTTAAAATTTAGTGTTTTTATTTTATTTTTTAACACTTCTATTCACCCCTCTTGCTTTTGAAATGCCTATAAATTGCTCATAGTAGGGTAAGACGGGGTAAAAAGCCCATGGGCGGGTAAGAAGCCCATGCCAATTATGTCATGAAATAAAGCAAATGTCAGTCACATGTTGCCCATGAGACGAGTGTTAATGTTTACCATTCGTCTCATGGGCAAATTTGACTGAAAGTTTCTTTATTTCCCGTCCATACAGGAAAGGGCATCATGGGCGTCTTACCCGCCCATGGGCTTTTTACCCCGTCTTGCCCTAATGTCCAATAGATAATAGCATGTGTGTCTCGTGTTTGTTCTACGTTGATGTCTATTGATGAGTACAAGGGGCGCAATTGACACAGGCCCAATTGAGTATAAGGGTAGTTGAAATCGGCGCAATTGAGATGCACTGCATAGAATACATACAAATAACGATAAATAGCATCAAATGTTTGTTGATATATATGTCTCAGTATAAACTGGAATCCAGTAGGATTCGGAATCCTACTAGTACAAATCGGAATTCCAATTTGTACTAGGGGAAGACGGGGTAAAAAGCGCATGGGCGGGTAAGAAGCCCACCCCAATTATCTCATGAAATAAAGAAAATTTCAGTCAAATTTGCCCATGAGACGAATGCTAGACATTAACGCTCGTCTCATGGGCAAAATGAGACTGAAATTTGCTTCATTTCATGAGATAATTGGGGTGGGCTTCTTACCCGCCCATGCGCTTTTTACCCCGTCTTCCCCTAGTAGCAATCAGAATTCCTGATTTCTACTGAAGAAAACCCAGTAGGAATTAGAATTCCGATTTGTACTAATAGAAATCGGAATTCTAATTTGTACTAGTAGGATTCCGAATCCTACTGGATTCCAGTTCCAACTGCGACATATATATATATATATATATATATATATCAACAAAAAATGGATGCTTTTTTTTTTATAGGATTCTTTATTGTTCGGTTATACTCCACATCACTTTTGGTGACTTAGTTTTTGTGTGGAAAAGTCAGTGTCTCGTTATTATAAGTTCAGGCCGACATATATATAAATAATTGCATTAAAGAAGCAGTGCAAGGCAAACAGTTTCTCAACGCATCGTGTATATTATTATCTTCTTCTGTCTGCCGAAGAAAGATGTAAACTTCGTCTTTGTGTATGCAAACTGGGGCAAATATACGTATTTGACTGCCAGACCAGAGGAACAACTGCGTCGCTGTTTGTTTTCATTGCGCAACGCTGAAAACCAGTAGCAACTGTTTGACAATGTTTGCTTGTGTCTTTCTTGACGAGAGAGAGAGAGAGAGAGAGAGAGAGAGAGAGAGAGAGAGAGAGAGAGAGAGAGAGAGAGAGAGAGAGAGAGAGAGAGAGAGAGAGAGAGAGAGAGAGAGAGAGAGAGAGAGAGAGAGAGAGAGAGAGAGCGAGCTTGAAAACTTAAACTTTATTTTCCAAGGATATAGATTTTAGGCAACGCCTATTCTTCGACGAAAATGGTGTTTTACGTCCTCTTGGTCTGAATCAGACACATATGGGACATTTGTAAATACAAATATGGTGGGAACAGTACTGGAGGCAATGCCCGGAGGCAGTACGAAACCAGTAAAGTCCCGATTTTTTATTAATACAGATAGGTGTAGCGGTAACCACGCCTCGGGTAAACCTCATCGGCTATGGCACCGCTACAAGTATAGCTTGAGTAAAATAAATGCCAACAGCACCAGGTGTTCTCAGGCGGTCACCCATTCAAGTACTGACCAGGCCCGACGTTGCTTAACTTCGGTGATCGGACGAGAACCGGTCTTTTCAACGTGGTGTGGCCGTTGACGGAAAATATTAAAATGTTTCCGCTGGGGCCTATTCTTCCAATCTGTCCTTGATATATATATTTGTTACGCCCAATCCGTGAAATAGCCTATTGCATGAAATGGGCAAAATGCTTTGCCCAATTTATGAAATGAACAATGTATATCACATTTATGAATCCCCATTCACACAGGTACTGATTAAGATTGATTCAATAGTGTCACACTTTTCTACATTGTATTTGCACCCCTATCATGCCCCCCCCCCCCCCCCCCCCCCCAACTCGACCAGATGCTAAGCTGGGGCATGCCTGAGCCACATGTTGAATCAAACGTTTTATCAAATTAAGTCTGAATAACATAACTTTAAAGACCTCCCACGTCACGTGTCACATTCCCTCTTATGCTAAGAAGATTTCTTAAGATTTCTTATGAGCTATTAGAGGGAAAACACGTGAAAACCGTGATTTTGACACGAGACGTGGTGGGTCTTTAACTCATCTATAGATGAGAGTTCTCATTCGTTTGAACCAATTCTTGATCTATGTGTGCTAATGAACGAAAACTATTTTCATTCATATTGCTTTTCCCAATTTCAAGTTAAAAATGGACTAGTTCACGAATTGGGCAAACCATTTTGCCCATTTCATGGATTGGGCGTAACATATATACTAACACAGAACACAAACATGGCAAGGCATACTATTACACATACAGAGCTGAACACAAAGGTAGAGAGAGAGAGAGAGTGAGAGAGAGAGAGAGAGAGAGAGAGAGAGAGAGAGAGAGAGAGAGAGAGAGAGAGAGAGAGAGAGATACACATAGACAGACAGACATTCTTTTATCTCCGTCTCTCTCTCTCTCTCTCTCTCTCTCTCTCTCTCTCTCTCTCTCTCTCTCTCTCTCTCTCTCTCTCTCTCTCTCATCCTGTATGCCCTGCCCTTCTCTGACCCTCCACCTTCCTCCTATTGCATATATCTCTTTCTCCCCGCACTCTCTCTCTCTCTCTCTCTCTCTCTCTCTCTCTCTCTCTCTCTCTCTCTCTCTCTCTCTCTCTCTCTCTCTTTCTCTCATCCTGTATACCCTGCCCTGCTCTGACCATCACCCTCCTCCTGTCTCTTTCTCCCCGCCCTCTTCTCTCTCTCTCTCTCTCTCTCTCTCTCTCTCTCTCTCTCTCTCTCTCTCTCTCTCTCTCTCTCTCTCTCTCAACCCCCTCCCTCTCCCCCACCCCCCACCCCACTTCTCGACTTTCCCCGCTCTTCATCAAAAGCGTCCAAGTGCAGGCGGGGTCAGCACACCACTGACCCAATCAATCACGCAGCGGGTGTAGTGGTGCTGTCTGTACTGTACATAATAAAAATCATGACCATTTTTTGGCTCACTCTATAGTATGATAGGTAGGTGTGTGTGTGTGTGTGTGTGTGTGTGTGTGTGTGTGTGTGTGTGTGTGTGTGTGTGTGTGTGTTTGTCTCTCTCTCTCTCTCTCTCTCTCTCTCTCTCTCTCTCTCTCTCTCTCTCTCTCTCTCTCTCTCTCTCTCTCTCTCTCTCTCTCTCTCTCTCTCTCTCTCTCTCTCTCTCTCTCTCTCTCTCTCTCTCTCTCTCTCTCTCTCTCTCTCTCTCTCTCTCTCTCTCTCTCTCTCTCTCTCTCTCTGTGTGTGTGGCTGTGTGTGTGTTTGTGGCTGTGTGTGTGTGTGTGTGGCTGTGTGTGTGTGTGTGTGGCTGTGTGTGTGTGTGTGTGTGTGTGTGTGTGTGTGTGTGTGTGTGGGTGGGGGGGGGGGGGGTGGCTGTGTGTGTGTGTGTGTGTGGCTCTCTGTACTTTAACATTTTTTTGGGCAATCTTGTACTTTAGACACCCCCCTCAATCTTTGTTGTTGTGCTACATGTTCCTGTTCGAGTGATCCTTGAAGACTTTGCCTCTTGTTTTCTCTTTGCATATAATAATATAAAAACAGTTTATGTGCCCATCCCATTGCCCGATCTCTATTTTTGTCGCGTTTAAAAAATAAATACAGAGAGAGAGAGAGAGAGAGTGAGAGGGGAGAGAAAGAGAGAGAGAGAGAGAGAGAGAGAGAGAGAGAGAGAGAGAGAGAGAGAGAGAGAGAGAGAGAGAGAAGACACGACGAAGAAATTTAAGAAAATGTCACAAACATGGTTTTTGTGTTTGTTCCAGCATCTTCCCTTCGACCCTATTATATCCACCCGGACTTCATCGACACAGTCCAGTCACAGAGGGTCAGTCAAGGTGTGGTGGGGAGAGGGAGACAGGAAGGAAGGAAGGGGACAGCCTACGTTCAGAGAACGAGAGAAATAAAAGTGCGATTGTGGGGTCTTCGGACATCAAACGTTACTTCTCAAAACGGGACACCATCACCAATAACTACTTTATATCCATCCCCCCCCCCCCAATCCCCCACACCCCCAATTCGATCTCCCCATTCCCTTCCTTATAACAACTTCCCTGTACCCCCCTTACTCTACTCTCCACCCTCCCCCCCTTTTCTTATCATCATCATCATCATCATGCTGCGATCCAACCTCACAGAAGAACCCTCACCGTCCTCCACCCCTCCTCCACCCCAGTACTGCTGCCCGAATCACCACCACCATCAGCAACATCACCATCACCATGACCTCCACTACTCCTTATCCGCACCCCGCCGAATTAACGGCGAACATTTCCACACGCACCCCGCGTGCTAAGCGTCTCCCCCCCCTCTCTCTCTCTCTCTCCGTCTCTCGATCCTACCCATGGATAACCGGGTGGATTTCGCCGCCTTGGAGCGCAGCCGGCTCCTGGGTCATGGCGCGAACCTTGCCGGAACCCTGGTAGGGGGACCCATGGCGTCCTACGGGGGCGGTGCCGACCTCAGCCGAAGTTCTGGGGGTGTAGGAGGAGGAGGAGGTGTAGGAGCAGGGAGTGGCGTGACGGGGGAGCTGGTGTCTCGCTCGTGCGTGACCACCCCGGGTAGCGTGACGTCTTCCTTCGCGGCTCATCTGCAGCAGCACCATCAGAGCCAGGGGTTCCTGCCTTCCACCATGTCCATGCATTCGCCAGGTGAGAGAGAGAGAGAGAGAGAGAGAGAGAGAGAGAGAGAGAGAGAGAGAGAGAGAGAGAGAGGGAGAGAGAGAGAGAGAGATTGTTATTCTTTTGTGTGTTAATGTGTGTGTCACTGTGTGTGTGTGCATGTGTGTGTGTGTGTCCGTGTCACTGTATGTGTCAGTGTCACTGTGTGTGTGTGTGTGTGTGCGCGTGTGCGTGTGTGTGCGTGTGTGTGTGTGTGTGTGTGTGTGTGAGAGAGAGAGAGAGAGAGAGAGAGAGAGAGAGAGAGAGAGAGAGAGAGAGAGAGAGAGAGTTAGAGTTGTTTGGTTTTCTCTAAAAGTTTACGAGGCAATAGTCATTTTCAATATCCAGTTTTATAGCGACCTTTTTTTCTGTGCTATAACATAAACTATGGAACAACAGGAAACAATAGGAACGTTTTTATTTTGCTTCAGCTATAAAAGAACATTGACCTTAAAATATAATACAATGTTTGTTTGGCAACATTTAAGTTCAGTATAATGTTGTTGCTTTTTATAGGTGTTTTCCCCATTCGCCTACTGGTTTTTTCCCCTTTTGTTTACGTTCACTTGTTTGTATGTATTTCTTGCTCTCTCTTGGTTTTATTAAAGGTGGACCCTGACGGATCAGTTTTTGCAAGAAACACGCCGAAATCACCAGAAAGACAGCCTTTTCAAGGATCGGAACACTCACTTTGCTCTGGTTTCCTAGAAATTAAACCGTCAAAACGGCGATTCCTCCTTGGCGGAGATGCAGGAGAGAGTAGCCATTTTGGATGGGGTGGGTGGTCATTCCTTGTGGTTGAAGCGTTTTCTTTTTTTGTAGTGCAGTAAAAAAAAAAAAAAAAGGAGCTATTTCCTTTGTTGTGAGCGAAACTCCTTTAGATAAACTGTATAATTTAAAATAATAAAATAATAAAAAGGCTTGTATTGTGGAAATTCCGTGCAAACGATTTGGCGGCCATTAGAAAAGAGGCGGCACACGCCTTCTCTTTGGGTGAAATAATTCGACTTCCAACACCTCCGCCAAGGAGGAATCGCCGATTTGACGGTTTGATTTCTAGGAAACCAGAGCAAAGTGAGTGTTGCAATCTCTGTAAAGGGTGTTTTCCTGATCTCGACGTGTTTCTTGCAAAAACAACCATCCGTCAGGGTGCCCCTTTAAGATGGTATTGTTTTCCCACTTAGTTGTAATGCCTGACTGCTCTTTTGTTTTTGAACCCTTGCTTTATTTCTCCCGTTGTCTATTTTCCCTTCCTCTCCTCCCCTCGTTTCCCATCGCTGTTCTCCCGTGGGTTTTTGTTGTTATTGTTATTTGGATTTGGTGTTTTTTTACAATGTAGATGTTATTGTTATCCACTAGGTCTTCTCTCTCTATAGTGCTTCTACATTTCGAGCGGTGCCTGCCAGAACGGTCTGTCTCAAAAGGAATAAAGAACACAGATAGACAGTTTTGGCATTCACCCCTCGATGTTTTCCTCAACTATTATTATAATAATGTACGTTGTTATGGCTTTTGTGTTTTGATTTTTTACGTTGGATGCTTTTTCTTTTTTTTTTAATGTTCGTTTGTATTAAATATCCCACGTTTCCTTCTTTTCTGTCTCTCCTGCTCCTCATCTATTGTATCTTCTCTTTCCGCCTGTTTATGCCTATTTCTCTCTCTCTCTCTCTCTCTCTCTCTCTCTCTCTCTCTCTCTCTCTCTCTCTCTCTCTCTCTCTCTCTCTCTCTCTCTCTCTCTCTCTCTCTCTCTCTCTCTCTCTCCCTCCCCCTGCCTGTCCTTTTCTGTGCTTAGGTTTCAATCAGTACCTTTTGAAACGACCCCCGTCCGATTTCGTAATACCTTATTATGCTGCCTTGTCTCAAAGCCTCGCTCCTTAACCCTCCCCTCCCCCCCTCCGCCCTCTCCCTCCCCCCCTGCCCCCTCCTCCCCTCCCTCTTGCTTAATGAAGCTTGATCCGTAATTGACATCTAGCACACTATACTGGGTCCTCTCAGACTATTGCATTGTTTCTCTCGAACTACCTGTTTTGTGAAAATAAAAAAGCGAAGGGAGGGGGTGGAGGGTGGGGTTTGGGGTGGGGTTAAGCGTGTGTGTGCGTGCGCGTACGTGTGTGTGTATATATATATATATATATATATATATATGTGTGTGTGCGTGTGTGCGTGTGTGTGCGTGCGTGCGTGGTGTGTGGAAGACTGGGAGGGCGCTTCATGCTTGTTGCTACCCCCTAACCAGGGTGCGGGGTGGGTGGTTATTTATTTGTTTATTTATTTATTAGAAAATACTTGAGAAAATACTTTATTTATTTTGTTCTAATTCGTTGAATTGCCTTGTTGTGTTATGTTGCTTTGTATAGGTTTGTCCCTGTTGTTGATTTTTTTCTGTTCGTCGTTTTTTGTTCTTTCCATTGATTGTTATCTCTTTTGTTTGAGGGCAATGTTGTAAAAGGAAAAAAAAAAAATTACCCGGCTTTATCTGTTCTACCCTGAATAAAAACATTCGTATTCGTATATTATTAAATAAATTTTCGTTTTTAAAACCACCTTTTTGGGATACATCGTCTAGGTTTAAAATTGTATGTCAGAGCTATCGGAGCCTTGTGTCATTGCTATCTATAATGTGTGTGTCACTGGGGGGTGGGAGGGGGGTCAGGGGCCGGACCAAATGATTCGTAGGGGGTGGGGGGGGGTGGGGGGGGGTTCCACGGGGATTCCAGCGAGTTGGATAGGTCCTGGGCTAAGATCTAATGGACTTGTGGGGGCTCAGGGGGCAAAGCCCCCGGAAAATGTTTCACCTTAGTGATTATTAGAGCAAAAATTGAGTAATTTTCTTACTTTTCACCCTTGTATAAGTTACATGCTTGGGGCAAAGGGGGGGGGGACGGACCCTGGAAACCCCTCTCATATCTGCCCCGCCCGGGGGGGGGGGGGGGGGGGGGGGTGGGTGTTAGGGGTAGGGGCGGCAGGCAGGCAGGCAGTGTTTATTGACGTTCACTGAAGCAGACAATATCGTCTGTCTTCTTTTGTGGCTGACGTTGGACCCTTTGTACGCTTTGACAGTTACAGATTCCTCCGTTTCTACTGCCGTTCGTAACTTTCACCCCCACACGAAAACAAAAATTCAAATCAAAGGAACCGTACGTGTTGTAGTTCTTTTGTTTGCTCTAGTCATGTCAGAGCAAACCGTTATAAAAAAAAGGAGGTGGGGGGTGGGGGGAGGTAACATATTATGATGCGAAGATCGTTTATAACAACAATTCTTCATTATATAAGCGAAACATCCGCTTCGGGTTGGCGGGGTGGTCTTTTGTGCTGGTTTCATTATTGGTATTTATGGCAGTTGTGTTTGTAGTTGACGTGATTGATTTTTCCTTTTTTTGGAAAATTAAAAAAAATTAAAGCGAAAACGAAAGCAAGCAACTGAAATATCAGAAAGATCACGATCTATTGCTATGCTTCCCTCTCTCTTCTCTCTCTCTCTCTCTGTGTCTGTCTCTCTCTCTCTCTCTCTCTATCCCCAGGGCTGGGTGGAAAAAGCATGTAGCTTGCTTATCTCATGTTCCCTGGTTAAATAAAATTTCGTTTTCGTTTTCGTTTTCTGTGATTGTGTGTGTGTCTCTCTCTCTCCCTCTCTCTCTCTCTCTCTCTCTCTCTCTCTCTCTCTCTCTCTCTCTCTCTCTCTCTCTCTCTCTCTCTCTCTCTCTCTCTCTCTCTCTCTCTCTCTCTCTCTCTCTCTCTCTCTCTCTCTCTCTCTCTCTCTTTCTCTCTCTGTCTCTCTGTCTCTGTCTCTCTCTGTGTCTCTCTGTCTCTGTCTCTGTCTCCTCTCTCTCTCTCTCTGGTCTCTCTCTCTCTCTCTCTCTCTCTCTCTCTCTCTCTCTCTCTCTCTCTCTCTCTCTCTCTCTCTCTCTCTCTCTCTCTCTCTCTCTCAGACTTTCGCTGTGTCTCACGGACAAAGGAACCAGGAAGGAGATCAATTTACCCTGCGTTATAAATCACCGTTAATCGTCATTACTATCCCCTACAGCTCTTAATCCACCCCCCCCCCCTTCCCTTCCCATCTCCCCTGAATTATTGTGCCTGCTTTCATTCCATCTGTTCCCAAGGAAAGGAAAACAAATCGTTCTTTGTGTTTATACCATCTTTCATCATCACTTAGCATTATTTTTCGTGCATTACTTCATGCACTCACACATACAAACGATTTTACTTGCATACGCGTGCATTCGCGCGCGCACAAAATCAAATGTTTTCAATTGTACAGCCACCGCTTTACGCTGACAAGAAACTTTCTCAGAACAGTTGTTTAATCCTTTTGCCGCCAGCCGTTTTTCAGCCAAAACTTTCTACCAAGTTTGCCTAGGTAACGAAAAGTTGGCATATG
>JAGGCT020000777.1:0-25000 GCA_017654935.2 Phymorhynchus buccinoides | reverse complement strand
TATCTGTGTGTATTGAGTGTGTTTTTGTGTGTGCATTTTAATCTATTTTACTGTTCTTTGTTGTTGTTTGCAGTCTTTTTTTGGGAAAATTGCTTCGATAATCCATCCATTCAAGTTGTTGAAGTCATCATCATTCTTTGTTTTTCTTTCTTTCTTTCTTTTCTTTTCCTTTCTGTCTTTTCTTTCAACGTCTGTTTTTGAAAAAATTCTTTTCTCCTTTCTTTCCCTTTTTCTCTTTTTCTTATTTACCCCCCCCCCCCCCTATATAATTGTGCTCTGACATCATCAATGTGTAATGTTCTTTCCTTAATTATTTTCTTTTTCCTTCCTTTTTGGGGGGATCTTTTCTTTCGACGTCCGTTTACTTTTCTTTTCTTTTTCCTCTCCTTTCTTTTCCCCCTTTTTTTTTGGTCTTCTTGGTTTATTCATGTTGTGGTTCTCTTACCTTCTCTGTGTGCAGGCAGCAGAAGTCCGTGCTCACCGGCGCAGCCAAGCCTATCCCCAACACGGGCCTGCCGCCTAATCTGGTGGTCACAGGTGAATACTTCTCTATGTCTGTCTGTCTGTCTGTCTGTCTCTCTCTCTCTCTCTCTCTCTCTCTCTCTCTCTCTCTCTCTCTCTCTCTCTCTCTCTCTCTCTCTCTCTCTCTGTGATGGGATTTTGTTTTTGCCTTTGTCTGTCTCACAGTGTATCTGTCTTTTGGTCCGCCATATGTGTCTTTCTGTCCGCTATGTATGTATGTATGTATGTATGTGCTGTATGTGTGTGTGTATGTAGCTCGAGAGAGAGAGAGAGAGAGAGAGAGAGAGGGGTGGGGGCTGTCCGAAATAATGCTTATGATATAGTCAAGGGGTGGGGGTGGGGGGGGTTGGGGGTGGGGAGAGTGTCAAACAGCAGAGACTGGGACATTTTCCGCAGAACCTGGCTCTACCAGTAGTTCTTTAAAAAACAAAAGTATCTTACTGATTGTAAAACGAACCAGGTGTTAAATGCCAACATGTACTGTGAGTTCTCCGTGCATACCCAGAAAGTACTGTCATCCTTCTTTGTACTCCCAGTAGTTCTAACAGAACAGGAGTACATTGGAATCGGAACGAGTGCTGTGCCTTTCTTTGTGTGTGTGTGTGAGTGTGACCATCAGACCTGCTTACTCTACTATTTTCGAGTAGTATTCTACTCAATTTGGATCTCTACTACTCTTCAAAATTGAAAATAATGCTAGATTCTATTCATTTTCAGTGAACATTGTTTGATGGTTTAATATATAAAACTACACATGTTGCACCAAAGCTACTCATTTCAGTTATCCAGACTACTCAAGACATGTGTAGGGGGTAAACAGGTCTGAGGTGTTGTGTGTGTGTGTGTGTGTGTGTGTGTGTGTGTGTGTGTGTGTGTGTGTGTGTGTGTGTGTGTGTGACACAAAAAACTCTTCCACTCCGCAGCGCCTAAACTATTGAACCAATCTTAACGAAATTTGGCAGAATGTTTCCTTAGGCTTTCTAGACGCTGCCTGGATGAAAATCTGTTTAACGTCCTCCGGTCTGGAACAAAAACATACGGGACATTAGTATATATAAATATGGTGGGAACGATCCTGGAGGCAGTGCCCGGAGGCAGTGCAGCACCAGTAAAGTCCCGAATTTTTAACAATATAAAGATGTACAAAGACGCTGCCTCTTGTGTCAGACGGCCCAAATGACAAACCGTATGAACGCAATCCATGGGGAACAAATTTGCACGTGGCAAAGATACTTGATTAATTAAAAAAAAATAATGAATGCATTTCAACGACAGTTGGTTTGGTGAAAAAGTGTCATAAGGAATGTTTACAAATAAATAAATAAATAAATAAAGTATTGGGTATCACCATACCGATACAGGGAAAAACATTTGACACCAAAACCTACAATATCCGAAGAGTCAATAATTATCTTTCACGGTAACTTGGAGTACAGTGTGTATGGTTCTGCCATCTTGCTTTTATATATAGTACCTTTGGGCATTGCACGGAGAGGACTAACAGCATCGTTTGGCAATTATCCTTCGAAATAAAGTTATTCAAAGACAACTCCACCGCAATAGGAATTGTTCGTAAATAATGGCCAACTTAGGACGATAATTTGACCGCCAGGGGGCAGTCAAACCGGTAGGGGCTTAGTGCGTGATATTCTTAGATGGGCGTAGTGAGAGAGAGAGAGAAAGTCCTAAGTTGCCCATTAAGGGGAGTAGTTTCATGGTGTGTGGGAGGGATTTTGCCTAATTCAATCGGTCAAACAGGGGAAGTTACTCTGCCTTCAGGTAGATCCCCAGCTCTCGCCTCGTGTGTTTGAGTAGACTTACATCACTTAGAACACCGTGCGTCAGTCTACAATTGATGTCATTTATATTTTTACGTCACATTTAATTTGCAAGTTCTCTCAGTTTGTGGATACGGGCCGCTCCTCATTTGTGTAAAAAAAATAAAAATGTTTGCAAGTCGCTGACTCACATCCTGCGGTTTTAAGCTTCGACGCCATGCCGCCATTGTTGCTATGGTTTTGACCGAGTAAGTCGAGGTAATCAACTCTAATTTTCACGAAGTGCTCTCCCCTAGTTTTTTTCCCGAAAATAGTGTATTGATTTCCCCGGTATGTCGGTTGTCTTGGGATACATAAGTGGTATTGGGGGACGGGTAGGGGTGATTGGGGGGGTGTCCTTTACTTTTCCGTTCAGCCTCACGCTCTGTATAATGGTGATAGTCGTTTAGTCTGTTTTATTTACTCTGGTTTTTGAAAAAATTGTCGACCTTTTTTGGAGGGCGACAAAGGCTTGCGTGGGCCCATTATAAGAGGAGGAGTTATAGCGTGTAAGCAACTGTCTATAAGAGGCTTAAACCACACACACGGAGAGAGAGAGAGAGAGAGAGAGAGAGAGAGAGAGAGAGAGAGAGAGAGAGAGAGAGAGAGATGTAAGCATAGCTGTTTTTCCTGAATGTCCTGATTTCCGAAGTCTCTCAGGAAAATCCAGAAAACAATCTGAATTTCCTGAATTTTACATTTTCGAGTTCATGTTTTTGTGTGCAGATGTGGTAAAAAGACGCCATCACTTGATAGACTTGACTTTTCGGAAATGCTATCTAAAGTATATTTTTTACTCAGCATTTTTTTTACTTCACTGCCAGAGGAAAACATAGAAATTATCTTTTTTTTTAAATTATAAAGTTTAAAACAAATCTGTTAGACTCAATCTGAGAAAATGGTCTAGAGATATATCCTTTCTGGCTTATCTAAGCCCAAAACCATCATCCCAGGCTTATGACATCATAAGCTATGACATCATCAATGACATCATTCAGGTACGAGACCGTCTCGTAGCCAGGCAGGGAAGGGGTATACAAGATGTTGATACAAAAAAAAATAATTTATAGGTTAAAAAGAAAGCATCCACTAAAAGTCAAATTTTGCTGCCTTGTTTCATTAACAAGCGCGAAATCGCAATAGTTTGTGGCACGCGGTCTATTTTTACCACTCCAATCATGAGTTACCTCCCCTGGCTTTTCAATAATTTTAATCTGTAAACCAGAATGTTATCTCTGCACCATTTCGTAACTTTTTATATCTTTTGGAAAACATTTAAAACTATGTATCCTACTTATACTCATCAAAAGAAGCACCGCATACTCGTCGTGTCTGTTGTAGTGTCTGTATTACATATGTTTATTATTTTGTACGCTTTTAAAATACATCATTTTAAAGAGCGGCCAGAAGTGTAGCCTCGATTTCAAGTGCGACAATTTTGTCAAAATGTGCGACAATTTTGGACCGACAGACCGACCGACCGACAGACCGACCGTCAGACAAAGTGAGTTATAGGTTTGTGGCTTGAGCCACAAACAAAAAAAACAACTCCTGCTTTGGGGGACCGTTGCCTCCAGAACTCCAACCCCACCATTGCAAGCTACCCCCATCAGAGGCTCTGCCGCTGAACCCTCGCCCTTTTTGTCAGGAATTTAATTTCCCAGAGGTTGGCAGCTATGTGTAAAGTTGGATTTTCCTGTGAACGTTTTCATTGATTAGAATAAAATTGATTTAAAAAAAAGAAATAGCAGTGTCAGTTTTAATTGGCACGCTTGCAGATACTGGTCAGGCAATCTGCACGTAGACTGGCGACACACCTTACTTAACCCGCTCTAATAACGACGTTTACCTCCCTCCGCCAGAAAGGGCTCACATCTGTATTGTTAAAAATTCGGGAGTTTCCTGGTGTTGAGCTGCCTCCGCATTGCCTCCAGGATCGTTCCCACCATCTTTATATCTACTAATGTCCCATATGTGTCAGTTCCAGACCGGAGAACGTTAAACAGATTTTCTTCCGCCAGAATGTTTTGATTGTTGTCGTCTCTGTCTGTCACTCTGCCTTTTTGTTTGTGGCTCAAGCCACAAACCTATAACTCACTTTGTCGGTCGGTCTGTCTGTCGGTCCAAAAGTCGCACTTCAAATCGAGGCTACACTTCAAAATTAATTGAGGCCACTTTTTAAAATGATGTATTTTAAAAGCGTACAAAATAATAAACATACGTAATACAGACACTACAACAGACACGACGAGTATGCGGTGCTTCTTTTGATGAGTATAAGTAGGATACATAGTTTTAAATGTTTTCCAAAAGATATAAAAAGTTACGAAATGGTGCAGAGATAACATTCTGGTTTACAGATTAAAATTATTGAAAAGCCAGGGGAGGTAACTCATGATTGGAGTGGTAAAAATAGACCGCGTGCCACAAACTGTTGCGATTTTCGCGCTTGTTTCCCTGTCTGTCTCTCAATGTCTGTCTGTGTGAACAACTCGAGTTGTTATTGTCAGAATCATTCTTAAAAAAAAGTATGGAATTCAGTCACGCCCCCCAGTCTCAAAAGTCCGCTTCTTTCAGTTTGATGAAAACAATCCTAGGTAGATCCTAACCCTACCCTTCGCCCGGAAATGGCAGAATGTCGCTTTTCGGTGACGACTTTCAATTCGAAAATGTGAGAGGGGGTAGAGATAGGAGTGTTAGTGTCTGAGACTGAACTAAAAGCCAGCCTTCAGACTTCTCGTTCAATTATTGAAACGTGCCTTGTCAGTAAGTCAATAAACCTTCAGAGTTGACTGTCGTTTGTGGTAGGCACGGAGAGACACTGAGAGACATGGACCCACTCACTTGCCAGACCACCCCTTCTTCCTCTACTATGTATGACAAGATGCTCATCCACCAGGGGGGGGGGGGGGGGGGGGGGGGGGGGGGGGGGGGGGGGGGGGGGCTATCGATGGCATTGATTGAACCCCGTCTGTGCTTGACTTCATTAGGCCCACTGTAACTTCCATGCTCCGCCCATACCTTTTTCCAAGACCTCACCTTGTTTAAAAAACACCATTCTTACCTTTCTCTTATAGAAGAATATAAACAATATCACTCAAAGCAAAACAAAAAGGTTAAACTTACTTCGTAGCTTTCACAGCCTCTCTTTTCCCTAAGTAAGGCTATGTCAACGTTGAGGGTATTAGAACCCTCTGTTGTTGCTTCTACCCCCTCGCATTTTCACCACTTTTTAGAATTTATTAATTCGAGGGATTCGGACTCAATGTCACTCGTGTTGTCGTGTTGTAATCATGGGCGGATGGAAATCTGTTTAACGTCCTCCGGTCTGGAACAGACACATTATGAGACATTAGTAGTTTAAAGATGGTGGGAACGATCCTGGAGGCAATGCCCGGAGGCAGTGCAACACCCGAAAAGTCCCGAATTTTTAGCAATACAGATGTGTAATCTATTATGTTCGGGCTGACTTCAACTGTCTTTTATACCAGTTCGGACTGACTCCAACTGTCTTTTATACCAGTTCGGACTGACTCCAACTGTCTGTTATTTTGGGTCTTCTTGATTTGGGGTGAGATCTGGTCGAGTCGGGATAAGTTTAACCCTTTCACCGCCATCCATGTTTCAACCAAACATTTCCATTATATTTACCTGGGTAGAGAACAAAATCCGTCTGCAGTATTGTGGATTCTTCTGTGACATGTATAAAATAAGGTCTATCCTTAATTCCCAAAACTGAGACAATAGGGTCTTTGGATAATAGACCCCAATTTGATGCCTTTTAGTGACATAGGTGTTAAATCATTGTGTTGCTAAAATGTGACTTTGGCGGTGAAAGGGTTAAAGACCCCCCACGTCACGTGTCACATTCCCTCTTGTGCTAGGAAGATTTCATAAGATTTCTTACCAGCTATAAGAAGGAGAACACGTGAAAACCGTGATTTTGACACGTGACGTGGTGGGTCTTTAAAGGGTGTATTAGTTATTTGCTACATTCTCTGTTTTGCCATTTGCCGGTGTATTTGTCTTATACCGTGTGTGCATTGACTGTATCGGTCGTTCTTGTGCGGTGACCCTCTCCACAGGCGGAGAGAGCTCACTGACGGACGACCTCAGACTTCGCCCTTTGGCCAGCCAGTGGCTGGCGGCAGCAGGGCACGGGATAGCGGCCTCCCCATGGCTGACCCAGAACCCCTTCGCCCCCATCGCCATCCCCACCACCACGACCGCCTTCGAGCCCCCGGGGGCCCACCACCCCCACCACCAGCCCCCCGGGGTGGCCGCCCTGGCGGCCGGGGGATTCAAGCTGGCCCAGGACCCGCTCACCGGCCAGCTGCTCATCATTCCCAGCGGAGGTACGGCCGGCCCTTCAGCGTGTCTTGTCCTCTTTTGTACCCCAGGGGCTCCCCGTGGGGATACCGGGGGGTCTTTTGTAAAAAAATAGTTCCCCCACCTTCTGGAAGTTCTGTGCTTGTAACCTCCTCCAAGCTGCCACTCTCTTTGACTCTGCCTTTTCCCATTGCTTTCTATCATCCTACTATCTTTCTGACTAATTGGCCCATTCTCCTGCCTTAAAAAAAAAAACTCTTCCAACTAATTTTTGTCCTTTGAGCTACTCCGAAATCGGAATGTATCGGCTGTACGCAGCGGGGAGACCAGTGAAAACTGAAAACCAGACACATACGTACCTTACCCATTATGGCCATATGGCCTGGGAACGCGGAAGAAGAAGAAGAAGAAGAAGTACCCCAGGATGGAGGGGGAGGGGGGGGGGGGTATTGGGGCGGGGTGTGTGTTGGGTCAGTACAAATAGTTCCCCCACCTTCTGGAAGTTCTGTGTTAGCAACTGCCTCTAAGCTGTCACTCTCTTTGGCTCTGCCTTTTCCTGTTCTTACTGTCATGTATTGTTCTGCCTTACTGACTGGCTTATTCTCCTTCCCTTTCCCCCCAAAAAAAAAAATCCCAACAAAATCGAAAGGAATTTTCTTCTTTTGAGCTCCTCCGAAATCCGACTGTGTTTGCTGATTACAGCGAGGAGACCAGAAATCTGAAAACTGGACACAAAGTCATACGTCTTAGACCCATTATGACCATGTGGGCTGGGAATGCAGAAGAAGAAGTAGTAGGGTCTGTGAACTGCTGTTCATTGTCAGGTCATGGTGCACAACTACTCCAATGTGACACGTTTGTAAAACAATTTTAATTGTGTTAAAGAGGCGAATTTCACAGATAATCTGTTATTTTTGTGTGTACATAATTCCGTGATTAGATACAAAGTTGTTGGGTTTTTTTTTAACTAGCAGGCTTATCTGTTGAATGTCTTTCGACTCTCCTCTAAAGACCAACAACCATTTCTTTTTCTTTTTTTAAATAATGAATCTGAATTTGTCTTCTATACTTGTTTTTAACAAAGCATGTATTCTGCCTGCAATGGTTTTAAAGAATCTGCGTTTACATAAACTCTTTTGTTCTCCAAACTGTAAAGCTATCCATACGCGTTAGGACATTGCTTGTCTTTAATATTCCTAGTTGTATTAATACAATTAATAATTATTTAATTAAATAAGCGGCTATGGTGGAAACAAAATCGTGTAGCAAACTACAAGATTACAAAGGCAAAATACTCGTAAAAGGTGGAATCTTTTTCAAAAATCTTTGTTGTTGTTGTTTTCGTCCCCCAGCTTAGACGCTCTGGGGGCACACCCATTGCCATGTCAACATTTCGCATGGCCTTGGGTGGGACGATTGCGTGTATGGCTGCTTTTAAAGAGCACATGAGCGGCCATACTCCGACTTCAGGGGACGTTTGTGTTTGCTATGCACTGTATTTTGTTGTAGTTTGTGTTTCAGAACGTTACCTACTGACGCGTGTAGTAGTATTGTGGTGTTTCGCTGTCCACAGCCGACCTGTTGGACCAGAACAGCCTGTGGTCAGCGGCCTTCCAGAGCGGGGCCAGCACCCAGCCCCTGCCCTCCGTCTTCCCACCACCCCTACCCCCTCTCCCTCCGCCCCCGCCTGCCCCGGCCCCGCTGGCCGTGACGCTGTCGCAGCATGTCACCTCCATCACCGCTTCCGCCCCCTCCTTCCTCTCCGCCCCCACCCGCACCTCTGCTCTGGGCAGCGGGGAGGAGGGTGCCGCGCTGACGGCAGAGACTGGAGACCCGGGGGTAAGTGAGAAGCAAGGTCGTTTTTGTTGTTTCTCAAACTAACCGTACAAGCACCGTGAATCAAGCTTTCACAAACACGAAGGTTTCTTTCTCAGGAATGAATGACAGCAGACAAAACTGTCCAGGTACAGGTCTGAGGTGAGCGCTTATCGGAGACAAAATCATAATCGAGTGAGTGAGAAACAAATGATATAGAGTAGAAAGGGGAGGGGTTGCATTATCGTAATATGACCGTCAATTTGTGGATCTCCAGTTCGATATTGGAAATTTTTTAGATCACCAGCGTCTGTTAAAAAATGTTTCTGATTCCACTGTATCAACGCTCTGGTTTGTAACTGAAACCGTTTTCTAGACGCAAACGGATTTCTGAAGACTATGACACATTGGTCATTGCATACTGGTACGGGTCAGTGCGCACCTTACATACAGGCCATCGCGTACTTGGTTTAAAAAACCGTACTTTCAACTTAACGTGAGTTCTTTTGAAATGATGAAAATATGTAAACATTCAGCTTTCTTTTACTGTCAAAAATATCTGACTTTGTCTGTATTTAGATGAAATGAGACACAAGACAATCCGAGACAGTGATCAGTGCTCAAAAAAATGTTTTTATCTCTTCCACTTCATCCATCACTCAGACAACCTCCTATCATATGAGTGCAGATGCGTCATGCTGCCAAATCTAGGGTCGAGACTAGATCAGTTGGGCAAATAACATTGCACATGTGTGTGCGCGCACGCACGCACACGCACACACACACACACACACACACACACACACACACACACACAGACATGCGTGTGCACGCATGCAGAAAGAGAAAGAGTCGTTTTTTTCTTTTTTAAATCTTTCTAAATCTAAAATATGCGTGCAAGTGAAAAGATCTAGAATAGCCTAGATCACAGATCTACATGATGTAGATAATCACAGATCTACTCTCTCTCTCTCTCTCTCTCTCTCTCTCTCTCTCTCTCTCTCTCTCTCTCTCTCTCTCTCTCTCTCTCTCTCTCTCTCTCTCTCTCTCTCTCTCTCTCTCTCTCTCTGTCTTTTAAAATGCGTGCGTGCATGCATGTGTGTATCATGTTTCCTTTCACAATTACATCATTATTACGAGCTCAAAAAAGAGAGAAAGGGAGTTGGAGTGGGGGGAGGGCAATTTTTGACATATTAGATCAACACGGTGCGCATCACCAATACACACAGGACCCGGAAGCCCACTTAATGCCTCGAAGCCCATTATGTAGACTAATGGAGAGATCGCAATGTTTTTAAGTTATAGTCAAAATAAAGAAGAGTGATTGCCTTTGACTTATGTCGTAAAAACTTCTTTTTTTAAAAACCATTCTTCATACCAAAATACGAAGAAAGAAAATTATAATTTTTTAAAAAAGTTGAACAAAGGGTAAATACTCTCTTTTTCTAATTAACTCCCCTCCACCAAAGTTGATTACGATACCATTCCCCTAGCAGTGCGTGGGTCAGAACCAAAGTGAGACAAACAAGGCATCATTCTCATCTCACTTTGGTTCTGACCCACGCACTGCTAGGTGAATGGTATCGTAATCAACTTTGGTGGAGGGGAGTTAATTAGAAAAGAGAGTATTTACCCTTTGTTCAATTTCGCGATCTCCTCTCTTGGCCTCACTATTTCATTCTTTTATAATTTTCAGTGAAATATATTGTAACTTCGGGGTTTCCTTCCCAAGAACATTAATTTCTTATTGGAGGTTGCTACTCCTCCAAATACCATGTTTATTTAAATGTCGATTATTTTTAACCTGTTTTCCTTTTAAGAAGATTACGTTTTATTTTCTGTTTCCACAAAGCAGCACAGTGATGTAGGACTGTATAGAATTTGTTTCGCAAGTGATAAGGGTTGACCCTTACGATGGCTTGGAGCCAAAACGGACTATCTCTAGATAGTCCGATGGAATTAATATGGATGTTATTGCAAAAACTAAGAACTTATATTAAAACAAGACTACAAATAATATGAAATGGGGATTATCCTTTTTATATTTCTGCAGTCTTTTGTTTTTATCCAAGTTATTAGTTTTCGCAATAAGTTCAATATATCAATGGACAATCTAGAGATAGTCCGTTTTGGCTCTAAGCCATCGCTTAGACCTCCACAATATAACACAAACAGTTAAGATTGTGCTTCTTTCGGGCGTGTTCAGAGGTCTGAGGAGAACGCCAGTGTCTGTGGAGAGGACAGCTCGGAAGGGCAGCGGACCCCTGAACAGGCCCAGTCGCTGGCTGCGTTCAGTCGCGACCACCCCAATGTGGCAGCCAACGCCGTGGTTTCCCTCACTAACTCCAGTGTCACCGAGGGCAGGGAGAAAGGGGAGGTGGTGCCTCTGAACAGCGCCTTTGTTCCCGGTGAGTTCGAAGGGTACACCGACTTTGTTGATTATTATTGTAAAAGAAAAATGATTTGTTATGATAAAATGGCACTGACTGTTGTTATAAATTGAAATTACGATGTTACTATCTTCTAAAAGAAAAGGGATTAAAGAAAAAAAAACTTCAAGCTTGTTGCACGCTGTCGTTTTTGTTTGTTTGATGTGGATATTATGTATTGTTGGTCAATAAAGATTATTTAAACCAAATATTGTGTTGAAATAATGACGTGTAGGCTACTAGATACCTATCTGTCACAAACTACTTTGGCGGCTACGGTCGTTGAAGACCGTATGGGCAATGATATCATTCGTTGTGTATAGTGTGGGGCTTTGAATCTTAAACCTTAATACCACAGCCGGTCTACATAAACGATCCTCGCGAGAAGCGAGGTCACAATGGTTTGCTGCTGGCTGCAACCCTTATCTCCCCCCCCCCCCCCCCTGTTTTGGGTGGCAGCACATTTCTAACTAGCAAAACCCGATTCGGCTGCTATGCCTTTAAGCGTGAAAACAGAATATAAGAAGAATCATTAGTGAGACTTATTATTATTATTATTATTATTATTATTATTATAACCGAGCGATTGATTTCCACCAGATTTGACGGCCGCCCATTCCCTGGCCCTGCAGGCAGCAGCAGCAGCAGCCGCGGCTGCAGGCATCGCCCCCGCCCAGTTCCCCTTCGTGTTCAACCCCGCCCTCCTCTCCCTGCCCCCAGCCGCCGCCCCCTCCTCCTCCTCTTCCCTGCCCCTGGGTGGTGCTGGTGGGGAGGCCTTCAACATCAAGACCGAGACGCCCAGCGTGCAGTCCCGGGGGTGCTCCCCCATCATCATGAGCCCCAGCCCCTCCCACGGAGAGGAGGAGGAGGAGGAGGAAGGGAGACGGGTGGGGGAAGGATATAGGAAGAAGAAGGTGAGGGGGAAAAGGTAGCGTTGCTATATAGAGTTGAGAACCGGTTAAAAAATCCGAACCGGTTTCAAACCGGTTTTCCCTCTTCGAACCGGTTTACCGAACGGTTTTTAACCAGTACTCGCATCACTAGTTTGACCTATGCAAACACATATTTATTTGTCGGAATATTCACACACACGCACGCACGCGCGCACATACACACACACACACACACACACACACACACACACACACACACACACACACACACACACAAGAAACTTACGACTTATGACACACACACACACACACACACACTCAACTCAACACTCAGTCAAAGTCAAAGCCATACACCACCACAAACTACATGTAGTAACAGCTACTCTTGGTTTGCAAACACCCAATCTGCGCTGAGAATCAGTGTTGTTCTTCGAAAAGAATGCGTTATTCTAAGAAAAACTTACTTTCAGTTTGGAGTTAAAAAACAACGGTGCACAGCAACTCGAACCGGTTTTTCGAACCGCAAACGTTTAGCACCGTTTTTTCGGTTCAAACCGGTTTTCCCCCCCACCTCTATTGTTATATATATATATATATATATATATAAAAAAAGACAAATAGTGGGTTTGTCACACCTTGTGAAACGAGGAAGCGTACACCGAGTTTTAAATGATCCATATTATTATTAGAAAGGCCCGGTGTTCAAATGAAGGATCTTTCGTAGATGATGTATTGTTAATGCCCTCCTCATTTCGAGATAATGAAAACGATAGTTACTTTGCTTTTTTTGACATCTTTTTTTCTTTGACACAAACCTGCCTTCTTTCTGTCTTTTGGCTTGCTTTATTTATCGCTCTTGTGAGATGCATCCAGCCTGTGCCTTTGGTGTGCAAGCAAGAAATACCCATGATAATACTGTGATTTTTGTTTTAGCATTTCCCCCCCCCCCCCCCCCCCCCCTTGTTTTGACAGTACCCTTTCCCCACCCGTCAGACGACGCTGAAGAAGAGAGCGTGACCCTCTTGAAAGCTACGTTTTCATTAACCCTTTCACCGCCAGCCATATTTCAGCCAAACATTTCCATTAAATTTACCTGGATAGAGAACAAAATCCATCTGCAGTATTGGGGATTCTTCTGTGACATATATATAAAATAAGGTCTATCTTTACTTCCCAAAACTAAAACAACAGGGTCTTCTTTGGATACTAGACCCCAATTTGATGCCCTTTAGTGACATATGTGTTAAATCACTGTTGTGCTAACATGTGACTTTAGCGGTGAAAGTGTTCAAGTGAGCTTCCTTTTTTGCTTGAGTGTGTTAGGTGTATTGTTCTTCTTATCAATACCTTTTCTTCTTTCCGTCTCAATTACCTTTTTATCGTGGTCAACCCAGGTGAGCACAGCTTGCGCCTCCGTGCAAACGGGAGACGACCTGGAACCCAAAGAGGACGCTGGAAGCACCACCACCACCACCCCCGGTGCCAGAGACAACACCAAGAAGAGCAGCAGCGTCGTTTCGTTCAAGGAGCAGGGCGTGCAGACCAGCCTGGTGGAAGAGCAGCGTCTGCAGCCTCTGTCCGTCATCTGCGCCACGCCGGACCTGCCGGACCTGCATCCCCACCCCGGCAAGGATGCCTCGGCGCCCCTGGGAGCCCTGGCAGAGGCGGCCCTGGTGGTGGCGGGGGGCAAGGCGGAGGGGCTGGGGCTGGGCAGGGGAGCAGGAGGAGGAAGAGGCAGGGTGGGCTACAACCCCTTCACGGACCCCCAGATCCTGCAGGCGGCGGACGGGCTGGAGCTGCTGAGCGCGCTGGCCGAGAAGAGGCCCAAGTGCTCCTCGTCCTCATCTTCAGCGCACCACGCCCTGGTGAGTCCGTCGGCTACTTCTGACGGATGTGTTCTTGCAAGAAGCACGTCGAGATAACCAGGAAAACACCCTTTACAGAGATCGCAACATTCACTTGGCTTTGGTTTCCTAGAAATCAAACTGTCAAATCGTCTATTCCTCCTTCTTGTTCAGCGTGCTGGAAGTCAAATTATTTCAGTGAAAGAGAAGGCGCAAGGCATGCGACTTCTCTTTTCTAATGGCCGCATGAATCGCTTAGACAAAAATCACGAAATTTCCACAATACAAGCCTTTTTATTTACAGTTTACCAAAAGGAGTCGCTCACAACAATGGAAATAGCTCCAATGTTTTTTTTTACTGCTCTACAAAGAAGAAAAAGCTCCACCCTCCCCGTCCAAAATGGCTTATCTCTCCGGCAACTCCGCCAAGGAGGAATCGCCGTTTTGACGGTTTGATTTCTAGGAAACCAGCAGAGCAAAGTGAGTGTTCCGATCCTTGAAAAGGCTGTCTTTCTGGTGATCTCGACGTGTTTCTTGCAAAATCTCATCCGTCAGTGTGTCCCTTTAAGGCCACAGCCAGCGTAATACCAACGATCCTCACCAGCGGCGAGCTCACGTTAACCCTTTCCCGTACCCCGTGGGTGCAATTGCACCCATGCTTTTACTTTTTGCTTCATATTTTCAAAACCGTTCATAGAATCTTGCTGAAATTGTATGACTTTGTCCATGACAAATTCTAGCATGGATTCCCCCCCCAAAAAAAAAAAAAAAAAATTAAATAAAGATCAAGCATTGTTGTTGAAAAACAAGCGAGTAAATAAACGATAAAGTGGTCGTTTAATTTGCTTCGCTGCTGGCTGCAACCCTTATTTTCCCCTGTTGTGGGAGGCAACACGTTTCTAACTAGCGAGACCTGAATCTTTGGATCGGCTGTTAAACTATTGATTAGTGCTAGTTGAGATATAGATGCTGTAAGCAGGAGTTTTATTCAAGTAATATTGTACCTTACAAAGCAGCTACCTTTCAGTTCCTTTGCGCTTTATCATAATTATTAAGTTGTCATGTCGCGCTGGGAGTCTTCCAAGCGTCACTATTGATCTCCTGTCCTCATGTTGATCTTCTTTGCAACCTTTTAATCTTTAAAGCGCTATGGAAGTGCCTATGCAACACAAAGCAATGCAGTGATTTTCTTTTCTCTCTCTCGCTCTCTGTCTCTCTCTCTTTCACTCTCTCTCTCTCTTTCACTCTCTCTCTCTCTCTCTCTCTCTCTCTCTCTCTCTCTCTCTCTCTCTCTCTCTCTCTCTCTCTCTCTCTCTCTCTCTCTCTCTCTCTCTCTCTCTCTCTCTCTCTCTCTCTCTCTCTCTCTCTCTCTCTCTCTCTCTCTCTCTCTCTCTCTCTCTCTCTCTCTCTCTCTCTCTCTCTCTCTCTCTCTCTCTCCCCCTCTCTCTCTCTGTGTGCCTCTTTTACGGTCTTGTGGGGAATATCAGGGGATCTTGTATGGCTACGTACCTTGCTATCATGAAATTTAGACCCGGAGACAAATAATTTAGTTCACCCAGAGAGGCTAAAGTCAATTAGAAAGTGCTTAGCTTAGCCTCGCTTTGCAACAATTTTGACTTGTTTGTCCGATTTATTTATATTTTAAACCATTCTCTTTTACACACGCGCGCACGCACGTACCCACGCACGCACAAATACACTTCAAATAAAAATATTGTATTTTTTTTCTTTTATTCTTCCTCCAGGCATCAGAATTGTCAGAGGATCAGAGGATTAAGAATTTCTGACAGAGGATTGGTTTGTCTTCTCAGAGGTTTTGCCTTTTAATTCAGTGTTATCCTTTGTGTTAAATAGCATTTTAAAGTGATTTCTCATTATATTAAGCCTTTTTGATGATGTTGGGAACTGATTTCAGTGTTGTCCCTCTTCAGTCTAGGGCCTTGATGGCCCTTTTACCGCGGTTTTCAGAGGATTGGACTTCAGACCATTCTGATGCCTGTTCCTCCCAATGTTACTTTTTTTTTACTCTGTCCACCTCCAGGTGGACCCCAAGTCGGTGTTCCCGTCCCCCAGCGACTCCTTCAAGTCCGACACCCCCCTGCCCTGCCCCGAGCTGGAGGAAGGGTCTTCCCAGGGGGAGGGGGAGAGGAGCGGGGGCACCACCCCCCGGGGGGACCGGCCCAGGGACCTCTCGCCCAAGTGGGGAGGAGGGTTCCCCGGGGGCAGGAGAGAGAGCGGGGGAGGAGTAGGGGGGCACCACACGACCGGCGCTGCTGCAGATTTCAAGTTGTCGTCAAGTGAGTTTTGAGTTTTGCCCCAAGTTTTACGTTTTATTTTCAGTTCCTGGGCTTCGGCCTATGCACATATTTCTTGCATTGAGCTAGGTGAATTGGTACTACGTTTTGTTTTCAGTTCCTGGGCTTCGGCCTATGCACCTATTTCTTGCTTTGAGCTAGGTGAATAGGTACAACGTTTTGTTTTCAGTTCCTGGGCTTCGGTCTATGCACCTATTTCTTGCATTGAGCTAGGTGAATAGGTACTACGTTTTGTTTTCAGTTCCTGGGCTTCGGCCTATGCACCTGTTTCTTGCATTGAGCTAGGTGAATAGGTACTACGTTTTGTTTTCAGTTCCTGGGCTTCGGTCTATGCACATATTTCTTGCATTGAGCTAGGTGAATAGGTACAACGTTTTGTTTTCAGTTCCTGGACTTCGGTCTAATCTATGCACCTATTTCTTGCATTGAGCTAGGTGAATAGGTACTACGTTTTGTTTTCAGTTCCTGGGCTTCGGCCTATGCACCTGCGTCTTGCATTGAGCTAGGTGAATAGGTACTACGTTTTGTTTTCAGTTCCTGGGCTTCGGCCTATGCACCTGTTTCTTGCATTGAGCTAGGTGAATAGGTGGTACTGTAGACGGCCTTGATAGTAGTTTGTGTGCTTTGTTTAGGATGGAGACTTCTCTACCTTCGTTAAGTGATTATTACCAGCTGCGAAGCGAAGTTGGTAATGTTTTCAGCGACGCTAGTCTGTTTGTTCCTGGCTGACTATGTATGCATGTATGTGTGTATGTATGTTTGCACGATAACGTTTGAACGGAGGGACCTAGAAGGTTCACATTTTGCATGCCCATAGGTAGTTAGGATATCTAGGCCAAGTTCGAAATTTAATGAAGGTCGTTGGTCGTTGCTCAGTTTTGTTTTGATTTTAAAGCCTCACACAATTTTGTTTTGTATTACCTTTACTCTAGTGCTTTACGTAGTCTTGTTTTGTCAAAACTACTGTTGTATGTTTGTTTTGTTTTAAGAGTTGGTGTGTGTGTGTGTGTGTGTGTGTGTGTGTGTGTGTGTGTGTGTGTGTGTGTGTGTGTGCACGTGCTTTGCAGGTCTGTCCAATATGGACGCCATAGAGCTGGACATGAGGATACGGTTGGCTGATCTGCAACGCCAGTACCGCGAGAAACAGCGAGAACTGGCCAAACTCCAACCCAAGAAAGACAAAGAGTAAGGGAGAAAACGTGTTGCGTTTTTGTCTCTGTGTCTGTCTGTCTCTCTGTGTCTGTCTGTCTCTCTGTCTGTCTCTCTCTCTCTCTCTCTCTCTCTCTCTCTCTCTCTCTCTCTCTCTCTCTCTCTCTCTCTCTCTCTCTCTCTCTCTCTCTCTCTCTCTCTCTCTCTCTCTGTCTCTCTGTCTCTCTCTGTCAATACAATATTTTGTATGTGAACCTTTGTAAGAAGTAAGCTTCGAAACTATGATATTGCAATTTTGAAGGGGAAAAAAAAAAAAAAAAAAAAAGAAGTAATATTGCACTGCTCATACTTAAAATAGCATTACTGATGTGCATTTTCTGTTCTTTTCTCTTTAAATATTGCGCTACACATACTTAGATAGTATGAGCGATGTGCGTTTGTTTTTGGTTTTTGTTGTGTTTTTTCCCTTTACCCTGCCGGTTGTATTGTGGTCTATGGCCAAAGTGCAATAAACCAGTTCAGTGTTCTCTGTCTGTCTGCCTGTCTCTCTTTCTTTAGCTTCTCTCTTTACTTGTATCTCTCTCTATCCCCCCCCCCCCCCCCCCCCCCCCCAGTCGCCCCGCCCTCCATCTTTTATTTCTCTTTTCATTCTGCCCTCCCTTCTGTACGTCGTTGTCGTCCTCTACAGTCCAGTGCGTTAATGATGAAGGAAGAAGAAGAAAAAGATAATTAAACGAAGCATATTCGTTGCATAGTGATTGGGCAGTTATTTTTGCAGTGATTGTAGCTCACTGGGTGATTGTCCAAGCCTGTGCGTTTTGCAGGGACGGGGTGAAAAGAGGACGAGGGCGACCGAGGAAAAGACAGTTTGTAGCCGGGAAGAACGACGATGAGAGGTAAGGAGGGGGGGGGGGGGATCCCGCTATCACTACGTATCGATAACACTACCGGGCTAAACCACTACGGCAACTAAGGGTTAGGGTTATCCCTTTTACCGCCAGCCATATTTCAGCCACAAATGTCCATTAATTTTGCCTGTGTAGAGAACAAAATCCATCTGCAGTATTGGGGATTCTTCTGTGACATAATTATATAAAATAAGGTCTATCTTTACTTCCCAAACCTAAGACAATGGGGTCTTTAGATAATAGACCCCAATTTGATGCCTTTTAATGACATAGGTCTTACATCGCTGTGGTGGTAAAATGCGACTTTGGCGGTGAAAGGGATAAAATAGGGTTAAACTTAGGTAAGGACTAGGGTTAGGTTGCGAAACGGGTTAGGGTTAGGAATAGGGCCAGGGTTAGTCTGTCGGGAAT
Organism: Phymorhynchus buccinoides; assembly: GCA_017654935.2. NCBI lineage: Eukaryota > Metazoa > Mollusca > Gastropoda > Neogastropoda > Raphitomidae > Phymorhynchus > Phymorhynchus buccinoides. The sequence continues at coordinate 6,568 of JAGGCT020000777.1, read as the reverse complement.
TCAAACTGACAGATTGGCACTGTCATCATCAATTTATTGTTCTCTATAGGTAGTAGCCTAGTGGTAACAACGGGTAGTTCTTTCGATACGTAGCGATAGCGCTACGCACCCGTAAGGAGAGACGACGTGTCTGTCTTCTTTGTTTGTCGTTTCCGTGTGTCTGTCTTCCTCATTTCTTCAGGTTTCATCTGCAGCTGTTTTAGTTTCTTTCTGTCTTTCTTTCATTCTTGCCCTATTTTGTTTCTCTTGTCATTTTTCGATTGTGACCGGTTTTAATATTAAGAGAGTGTGTCATTCTCATTCTACTACAATTAAGCATGACAAAATCCCGTACTTTATCAAATGTGATGTGCATTTTAATAATGATAATTAGTGGTGAGACAAGTGCATCATAGGACAAAGTCAGAACATAATTATCCCCTTCTAGATCTACTTTCTTCCATTCTGCAACATTAAATATCTAGTCTAATTGTTTTGCTGTTTTTTTGTTGTGTGTGTGGCTTTTTGTGTTTTGGGTTGGAGTGTCGAAAAAATGTGGCCTACGTTTTTTGAGTTAATAGCGGTAAAACAAAAACAAAAACCAGGCACGAATTCCCTGGTTAAGATGAGACTTATTATGGGAAACGTCGAATGCAAGTTTTGTGAGCAATGCCATCACTTTATGGGGAAATGTTCCAGTTAGGAGGTCGTACGAAGATCAGTGTCAGTTTTATTTTCGTTTTCACGATCTTTCTCGTTTTCGGTTTTGGGACCTCCTCCCACTTACACCCCTGCTATTTTGAAGGTTGCGCGCTTGCTTGTTTATGTGTGTCCGTGCGCGTGTATGAGTGCACAGGGGAATGCCGATAGTTCTGGTATTAAATGTCTCGTTTAAACAGGCAGAAGAATATGAAAGCTGTTAGCGACATGGTCAAGCCTCCGTAAATTGTCACAAGGGGTTACGCGGTTTCCCTTTGCACGCATGTTCTTTACAGTGTTATGTGGCTTGTTTCTTTTTTTGTATTCCAGCTCCAACAGTTCTGGCAGCAAACCGCTGAAGGAGGGCTCTGTGAAACGAAAGAGACCTGCCGAGGAGCTGGTGGACAGAGTGTTTCGAAAGGTGAGCATGTGTGTGTCATCTGTGTGTCACTGTGTGTGTGTGTGTGTCTGTGCGCCGTGCTCGCGTCAGTCTTGTCGAACCAAGACCTCCAGTTAGTCAGAATAATGGGCAACTGCTATTGAGCCAATAGTATTGAGGCCCCCGTGGGGATACCTGGGGGGTCTGTTGTATAAATAGTTCCCCCACCTTCTGGAAGTTCTGTGCTTGTAACTTCCTCTAATCTGTCACTCTCTTTGGCTTTTCCTGTTTCCTTTGCTTACTGTCATCTACCATTTTTCTGCCTTACCGGTCCATTCTCCTGCCTTTTTTCAAGAAAAACTTTCAAAAACATTTTCCTCCGTCCGAAGTCGGACTTGCTGGGCCTAACTATTTCTTTGTTAGGCGCATAACGGCAGCATGACGCATCTGCGCTCGTAATTGACAGGAAACTGTTTGAGCGATCGAAGTATTGAGGAAATATCTGGATTAAAGGTTCGTTGCTGCTCTCTTGGTCAAGTGTGCTCCAGGCGAAGTGGTGTTGCAGCATGGACGGTCCCCAAAGGCCAACTAGTCCCTTGGCTGCACCACACAGCCTTGCGATACATCCCATTTATTTATTTGTTTGCTAGTTTATTGGGTCGCTTGGTTTTCTGTTTAAAAATTTTTTATAATTATTTTGTATTGCTGATGTTGATGCTCTGCCTACCGTGTCGTTGCTATATTACTGTTGTTGTTGTTTCTGTTGGCGATGCTCCTGTGTCTCAATGTTCGTTTATAGTGTGAGTTATGTATTGCATGCTTAGAACCAAGGACAGAATGGAAGACTAGGCCCAGCCTAAATTCTTATCCTTGTAAAATATTCTTTGAAGTCCTTTTAAAATATAGCGTTTGAAGTATGACGTCTCTGAACTCTCTCTCTCTCTCTCTCTCTCTCTCTCTCTCTCTCTCTGTTCATTCCAATGTTCATTTATAGTGTGAGTTATGTATTGCGTGCTTAGAACCAAGGACAGAATGGAAGACTAGGCCCAGCCTGAATTCTTATCCTTGCAAAATATAGCGTTTGAAGTATGACGTTTTATCTCTCTCTCTCTCTCTCTCTCTCTCTCTCTCTCTCTCTCTCTCTCTCTCTCTCTCTCTCTCTCTCTCTCTCTCTCTCTCTCTCTCTCTCTCTCTCTCTCTCTCTCTCTCTCTCTCTCTCTCTCTGTTCATTTCAATGTTCGTTTATAGTGTGAGTTATGTATTGCGTGCTTAGAACCAAGGACAGAATGGGAGACTAGGCCCAGCCTGAATTCTTATCCTTGCAACATCAAGTGTTTGAAGTATGACGTTCTGCGTTGTGAGTCACTGTCTTTGACAAAAGACTTTGCCATAAAATGGGTTTCCCATTGCTGTACAAATCCATTAACTCTTTCGTTCCTGAGAACCGCTTTTGAGGTTGAATGGGAGCAACTGCATATTCCTGGCTTTATAGAGCTCTCTATCTCCCCATTCCTGGGTTTCCAGAGAGAGTAAAACTGTATAAAGGAGTGTTATGTTATTGTGAATATGCGGCATGTTTTCAGCAGCGAATATGCGGCATGTTTTCAGCAGCGAATATGCGGCATGTTTTCAGCAGCCTGTTTCTCTTTCATAAACAATGCTTGCCCCAGTAAGAAAAGGGAAAAACCCTCATTGCATTGCAATTATTGAAGAGCAAGGTAATAACAGTTGCATCATGTTGCATGATATTACGAGCAAAAGAGGCCCGTGGGAATCAACGGGATAAACTGTCTCAGCAGCTAAAGAGGTTCTCAGGAATGAACAGTAGTTGAAACTTCTCTAAATACAGAAACCAAAGAGTTAAGCATGCAATACTCTCTCTCTCACTTACTGTTGGCCCTGACTTTTGGCTAATTTCAATCAATAAGAAAAGCCATTTATGTATGTTAAAGGCACAGTTGGAAAGTTCGGTTCGATCGTGCTGGTAATATGTAATGTTATGTTGTGTTGTATGGTATTAGGTCCATTTTTGCATCTATTCAACGAGCAATCAAGTACCTCCTTGGTGGTGGTCACATTATTTGAATTATTCTCTTGACAAATACCATTCAGTCACACGAAAACCCCAGCACAGCTTGGGCGTTTCAGGACGTTATAGTAAAGGCAAGAGGGCTAAAGACCCACCACTTCACGTGTCAAAATCACGGTTTTGACGTGTTTTCCCTGTTATAGCTGGTTAAAAATCTTAAGAAATCTTCCTAGCATAAGAGGGAATGTGACACGTGACGTGGGGGGTCTTTAAAGACCCATCTGTTCACGTGTCAAAATCACGGGTTTCACGTGTTTTCCCTCTTATAGCTGGTAAGAAATCTTGTTTTGAGCAGGTTTGACTCCCATACAAATGTCCCCCAATTGAAAACGAAACATCAGTTTAAAGAGCAGCCTCAATTTGAAGTTGGGGACGTTTGTATGTGGGTCACAGCTACCTACAAAAAACCCACAAGGGACTTAGTCGTGGTGCGTCAGTGTGTCTTTAAATTAAGAGTTCTTATTTTGATTGAGCACAAAAAATCTTGAGTTAATCTGCCTTGGTGGAGGTTTGTAATATAATGTGTCACTGTACTCTTGTTGCTTACTTTATAATGTTCGGCACAGACATAATTACAGGCTCACATAAAGGTTGTATTTATATAATATTATTGATTGTTTTTAATACTTATATTTCCCCCCAGCTACCGCCTGCTAAGCTGGGCAAACTGAAGATGAAGTCCATTTCCCTGAAGCATAAGAAGGCTCGCTCCTCCCACACCGTGGCAGCGGAGCGCACTGGTGAGTCTGGCGTTCCTGTGGTTCTCACCGTCATCCTTTCGTTGTTTGTTCGTTCTTTCGTTCATTAGTTCGTTCGTTCTTTCGTTCATTCATTAGTTCGTTCGTGCAATTGAATTCGATTCATTCATTTATCAGTTGGCCGACTCATGCGTACATTCATTGATTCAGTCTTTTTATTCGATCATTCATTCATTGGATCATTCATTCATTCACTCAACCATTATTTCATTCATTAATTCGATTATTCATTCATTCATTGGATCATTCATTCATTAATTTATTCATTCAATCAATCATTCATTCATTCGATTATTCATTCATTCATTCGATCATTCATTCATTCATTCGATTATTTCGTCATTCGTTCATTCATTCATTTTATTCATTCTTTAATCGTTTTTGTGCTGTTCTTTTCTTTCTGTTTTGAACTTGTTTTTCAAAATGAGAACTGGGATGGGGTTGTAATCGAGGGTGGGTGTGGGTGCTTCGGCTTGGGCTGCAACTCATCTACTGTATGCATAGGTTGTTGAACGTTGGTAAGATACATTGATGAGTGTTTTGTAATACGTGGTCGAACTTTACGCGGTGACAGTCCTGAGATGACCGTAGCTGTTGACGGGACTATAAATAATAATAGAAAAATAAAATTAAACATTTTATGCATACAGAGACACATGCACTTACGCACGCGCGCACTTACACACACGCACTTGCACACACACACACACACACACACACACACACACACACACACACACACACACACACACACACACACCACACACACACACCATTGGCACACACACACACACACACCACACACACACACACACGCCATTCACACACATACACACCATTCTCTCTCTCTCTCTCTCTCTCTCTCTCTCTCTCTCTCTCTCTCTCTCTCTCTCTCTCTCTCTCTCTCTCTCTCTCTCGTTTTCAACAACAACATCCATAAGCAAGTCGTTTTGATTGTAGATAAGCTAGTCATAGATCATAGCTCCCTGTTCACAGCTCCCTGATTCGCTCCACTGTGTGACGGGCAATATGTACATTCATGTAGAGCGCGACAGCAACAGACTGTATGGTCACAGACCTGTCATTCTGTCTGTCTGTCTGTCTCAAGGCTTAGAGCTGGCAGATTTACATGGTACGTTTCATGTGACTGGCTCATAATTATCACTTTGAGGAATGTATGGGTTTTTCCTTTTCCTCTGAACAATGTCTTTTTTTTGCCCTTATTTTTTTAAAATAAATGAACTGTGTATTATTGCTACAATTATACCCATTAAAAAAAAAAGTATATATACAGCCCGTCAATTAATGATCAATTAAAATAATTTACAGAAAAGATAACTAGTCATTTTCCAAGAAAAGATTGTTACGAAACTCAAAGTCGATTATTTGAAACAGATCCCCGTCTTGCAAGATGCGTCCGGTTTCGGTAATACAATGAACCCATTACCCCAATTGGGTGGCGCGCCTCTGGTTGCGACGCTCTCTCCAGGTGGGAGCAACCCGAATTTCACAGAGACGCCTCTGTGACTATAATGTACCTAACATAACCTAACCTAACCCCCAAACCATTTTGTAAAGATCAAAATAAATGCAACTGTCATATTGCAAGATATTAACCAAAATTACCCCCCCCCCCCCCCCCCTTTCTTTTAACCACTGTTCCGTTTTTAAGTCTTCGGTATGAGAAATATATTTTGCTGTCCACTAGCGATAACATAAACAAGCATAAAAATCAATGTGCGGTCGAAAGAGCGGTGACTGTGACGATCCATAGGAAAATTGTCATCGACTAGACACAATTTCGATTACAAAAGGCATGGGTGCAACTTGTCCTGATATACAAGGATTTTCTGTATTTGAATTTTTACCAGAAAAGGAATTTCCTTTCTTTTTTTTTCCTTTTTCTTTGTGTGTCTACTGTGTTTTTCAAACACTTTAAAATAAGCATGTGTAATAAATAATTGTGAAAAAAGCAAACTAAAATACCTTCATAAAAAATCAATTTTTTCTTCAGCTGCAGGGGGGACATTTCTCCTAGACCCCGGCCTTTCAGTTTGTTTTTTTCATTTTGTGTAGTTGCTCCCATGAAAATGTACGTTATAGTAGTACTGAGCTCTGATCTAGACTAGTGTATGAATTTAGTAGCTACGCATCGAAACAATTTCACGACAACAACAGCAACAAGGGCATCGCCGAGCGGCAGCAACGCATTATGACAATGCAAACCCGGCCAGACAAACCCGGCCAGAGTTATGTCCCCTCCCTCCCCACCCCCCAATAAACACACCACTTTCCACCCTTACAGAACGCATAAAATACATAGCCCAAAATTTGAAGCGATTCTGTTCAGTAGTTCACGAGATACAGCTGAACTTTTATACAAACTTCCTTGCACCATGGTACACCACCACACAAAATTTGAAGCGATTCTGTTCACTAGTTCACGAAGTAAAGCTGGGGGGAAATTACATAGCCCAAAGAAGGAAATTTCGGTTTTCAAGGTCAAACTTCAAGGTCAAGGTCAGCACGGTGTTGATTAACGAAAGGAAGCTTCCTTTGCAAGCTGTCTACCCCTCTGCCAATTGTAATCAAAATCCAAACAGTAGTTTTTAAGATAATCGATATACAGACATACACACACACACACAAACCAATCGCAATACC
>JAGGCT020000776.1:65000-75000 GCA_017654935.2 Phymorhynchus buccinoides | reverse complement strand
CAGGCTGTTCCGTCGACTGCTGTCGCATTTTCAGATTACTGTGTTCTGAATTTACGTGCACATGATCATAACGTACCATCAACCTTTTGTTGTTGTTGTGTATTTTACACTGAACTGACCCTAACCCTATCCCTAACCCTATCCCAAACCCTATCTCTAACCCTAACCCTAATGGAATGCGACAGCGGTTTCAGGTTAGGGTTAGAAATAATGTTTGGGATAGGGTTAGGGATAGGTTTTGGGTCAGTTTAGTGTCATCGGTAATCTGAGAATGCGACAGCGGTCGGCGGAACAGCCTGAAATGAATGGAAGAGCACAGAGGAGGGGGATCTTTCTTAACATTTGCCAACTAAAATAAATAAAAATGACATCAGACCTGTTTACTCTACTCTTTCGAGTAGTATTCTACTCACTTTGGACCTCTACTACTCTTCGAAATTGAACATAATGCTCTAATTACTCATTTTCAGTAAACATTGTTTGATGGTTTAATGAAGAGGACTACTCATTTCACACAAAAACTACTCATTTCAGCTATTCAGACTCCTCAAGACTTGTGTCTAGGATAAACAGGTCTGTTACATACATACATTGTGCGCCCGTCATCCCCTACAAACAAAAGTCTTAGGAATATTAACGTTGTTCCCTTGCTGTGTGTCCATCCCCTGCAGCGGAGGATCCCGACCCCCTGTTCTACCCCAGCAAAAAGCGGCGGCGCACCACCTCCGAAGACGACATGGGACGGGGCGCCGAGTACCGCAGCACGCCCAGCGGAAGTCAGCCCGGGGGTCGGAGAAACTCTGACGACGGCAGCGGCTTGGACAATGTGTCGGTGAACTCCAACTCCAGCAACGGCAAAGGGAGGGGCAGACCCTGCAAAGACGAGTCCTCCGGTGCCAAGAGGCTCCTACCACCCAAAGGCCAAGAAAAGTCGTCCAGCTCCAAGTCAGGGTCCTCCTCCGGGAAGAAACCCGTTCCAGGAGACGCCGCAGAAGACGCAGAGGAGGAGGGAGAAGAAAGCGAGTCTGAGGACGATGTAGAGCAGGAGGAGGAGAGCGATGAAGAGTATAGTTCTGAGGAGGACGACTCTTCGTCTTCCGATGAGGAGAAAAAGACCGGCTCCAAAAGAAGGTCCGGGAAGTCTGGACAGAAATATGGGCGAGGACGGAAGAAGAAGAAAGAGGACCGATATGGTGAGTGTATGTTTTGTACCTGTTGATCCTTTGTCTCTTTGGTTTGTCTGTTTCAAGACCAGTTTTCTTCTTCGGTTCATTTGGATTCCTCAATATTGTGCTGGATCCACATTACGTTTTTCTGCCTGATTTAATTAACGTGTTAATCATCGTCGATGTTGTTCTGTATTTTGGCCATGTATGAATTGTTATAATGTTTGCTTCGTTTTTGTTTGAGTTTGTCAGAATTTAATTATATCCTATTAAGCTTTATTTATAAGTTATAATCATTCTGACTGTCTACATTATCTGTTCCTGTCTATTTGCTAAAAAAAAAAGTCAGACCGTCTTTTGTCTTCTTGTTCATTCCTCAAGAATTAATCACATCTATTTTTTGCATGTCATTTCGTTTGTCAAATTCAAGTCGTGAAATGATTTCTTTATTTCTATTGTTGCTTGAATCAACTGTTAATCATCGTGGTCCATGTCTTATTTTTCTATTTGTTACTACAGTAAAAAAAAAAAAAAAAATGTGGTTCTATTTACGAAGCATTATTGATTGCTCGTTTGTTTAATCTCTATTATTATGCTTCTTTGATTATGTAATGCCCATGTCGTTCTGTGTTTTTTTCTTTTTCTGTTCGTTACATTTTATTGTACAACGTACAACGTTCATGTACTGCACACAATTCTGTTGTTTGTGTGAATTTGGCAAACCTTTTGCTCTAGTTGTCCCAAAAACGTACACGTTTTGCGGTCGTTACATTTTACTCCCCAATTGTAATGTACTTCATTGTATGGCGTCTTTGTGTTTTCACTTAGCAGCGACAGTTTAGAAAATGATGTGTGGTTTTGGAAAGTTGTAATGCTAGGGAATCGGGCTGCTAGAATGGGGTCGATATACTTATACAAAGATTTGTCTCCATTTTATTATAGTAACTTCGAGGGAAAACTACGCAAAGTGGATAACAAAGTGCGGATCATTGTAGAAAGGTCAATATCCGCGCTCCGTTCCTTACTGCCTGTGGTAGAAATTATCAACTGATCATGGGTTATTTTGCCTTTTGTGCTCAAGTCCGGGAACACTGTTACAATGTTCTTATGAACTGTACCCTGCAATCACAAACGACTGCTGGATCATGCATTGAAGGATTCTTGCAACATTGGTTTCGAGATTCAATGTTAACTTTTTTTATTTCTCCTATATTGTCCAAACAGTTTTGCCTCTAGTTTTGAACAGTAACTTAGATTATATTAATCTCGGGTGTAGAGCGTTCAACGGTGGAGCTGCGTGCATAAATGATGTTGCGGAAAGCTACTTACATGTCCATTTAAACTTATCTTCAGGGAAAACCGTGTTTTGACTTTCTGCTTTTTAAACGTATCCGTTTTATATATATACCTTGGCTTCGCAGCGTCTTTCAACGATCAAGATGGCGAGCTTACCCTTACTATTCTCTATCCTTTGATCGTTGAGAGAGAACCTGAAAGACTCCACGTGCCATTCATAAAGGGTACAGAAGTTGTTTGGAAAGTGTTTGGGCGATTTGCAACTAGTTTGCTGCTGTTGTTGAGACACTTTTCTGGATGGCTGCTCAGGCTGGTAATGCAATGTAACAACTTCAAGATCAACGTTTCTAAATCCATTCCGTCGGATACTTTTGACGGGGGTCAAAAGGAGTAGGGGAATGGGGATGATAAAGAGCGGGAATGATAAAGAAAACGATGTAGGATCATGGCAGAAAGGCCGTATTCCATGGCGTCGGCTTTGGTGTCAAACCTAGGTGTACACACAGAGTTAAAAGTTAAAGGATTGTGTTAATCTAAAGCCCGTTGTGACTGGATGGAGTGTTACGGAATTGAGGGAGAGAGAGAGAGAGGTTCTAGAACGTTTTTTTGTAGGCCACTTATCAGAATGTCCATTCTCGATCTCGTGTTATGGATAGCATTGCACATTATTATTATCATTATTATTATTATTATTATTCAGAAAACTTATTTAGCGCATTACCTTAACCCTTTCACCGCCAGCCATATTTCAGCACAAATGTTCCTTTAAATTTACCTGGGTAGAGAACAAAACCCATCTGCAGTATTGGGGATTCTTCTGTGACATATATGAATCATGTCTATCCTTACTTCCCAAAACTAAGACAATAGGGTATTTGGATAATATACCCCAATTTGATGCCTTTTAATGACATAGGTGTTAAATCACTGTGGTGCTAAAATGCGACTTTGGCGGTAAAAGGGTTAAAGCTCAACGCGCTTGCTGAGTACGATGCCCTCGTGCCTATTGATGAGAAATAGATCCGAGGATATGTTATTTCCTTGTTCCTTATGGGGGTGTCACATATTACTTTCCTCATACGAATGCCGGAATGATGACTAAGAAAAAACGTATCCTGATTCATAAGAATAAAACATGTAACATGTTAGTGTATAATCTACATCTGTATACAATGTTATTATTTTTACAGATACGGATAAGAATTGACTAATGCACTATAATTCAAAGTCATTGTTAACTAGTCCAAACTTTGACTCGGAGGTGGGTTTTTTAAAGCAGAAATACTGACACACAAAGTTTGCATTGTAAAGAACAAGTAGAAACATGCGTCTATTTTCAAGTACAGTCACAACTTTAACGCCTTTATAATAGAGCGTGTCATCCTTCAATTTGTAACAATTGAACTCTTCAAGTTTTTAAGTCTGAATTTTCGTTTTATTGAAAGTCAAAAGGCTTAGAACAATCTTCATAATTGACATATATAAAACTTTCTCTCTGTTGGACGTCTCTTCCCTTAATGCAGGGGTTATTCTTAGCATCGGTCATCAGTCATTGACTGATAACATTTTGAAATGACCTATTGTTTTTGCAGGCAAGAGGTCTTTATGGATTTTGATATGCACTGCAGTGATCAGACTGACTTAGGTGAAACAATTGACTGTAAAAATAATTGCCCTGTTATTACTTTACATTGCATAGTACTGTACTAGCTTTTCTCATGCAAAATAAATTAATTTTTATTATATATAATTAAAACAATTTTTTTTTTTAAACGAGGAAAAAACCCCAAAATTTTCGCATGTAGTTGAACATGTAGTCTGTGAAACTATGACATTGTGATTGATTACAACAGAGTGTCCTAGAAAACAGTTTTTGTTGCGCTCAAGTTGTATTTCCTTTCATTTTTTTTTTTTTAGATTATGACATCGTTTTATGAAAATGACCTATTATATTTTCTTCGAACTGGTCAAATGACCTATGATGTCCTGTGACAAGATTGATCCCCAATAATGTAAAACAAAAAGAATCTCTCTCTCTTACCGGCTTTTTTCCCCGATGATTAATGTTTTGTCCAACTCCAACAGGGAACTTTAGAAAGGTGTTAACGAGAGATTTTTTTTTTAAAACATGCTCGATTAACCTCAACCATAAATGATGAAAGGAAAATAATCTAGCGTAATTGCCACCAATATTTTGGTCTCGATTTTTAAAGTTACTTTAAGCTGTGGTTGAAATGATCAAATCGCAATCTGCGTTCATCTTGAACGTGCCAGGATAAAACGATTGAAACGTTAAATGGGGAAATACAGATTTTGATCATTGTCCTAATTGTTTTTGTTTGTTTTTAATTGAGGAAAGCTTTTTTTGACAATATCGGGTTCACTGGTTTTCAATTCCCAACACGAATTAAAGTATCGTACTCAACACCCCAAGACGGACAAATTAAAAAAAGACTAGCGCAACGCCGGGTACCAGTAACGCCTAGTAACGGTAACGCCAAGTACTGGTAACGTAACGCCTAGTAACGGTAACGCCAAGTACTGGTAACGCTGAGTACAGCAAATTTGAAGCGATTCGGTTAAGAAACGGCGGAGTTATAAGGCCCCGTTTCCCGTTGGCGCTGCTCTGAGAGTGACGCGCTCTCCCTAGTAACGGTAACGCCTAGTAACGGTAACGCTAAGTACAGCAAATTTGAAGCGATTCGGTTAAGAAAAGGTGGAGTTATAAGGCCCCGTTTCCCGTTGGCAGTGCTCTGAGAGTGATGCGCTCTCGCTAGTAACGGAAACGCCAAGTACTGGTAGCGCTGAGTACAGCAAATTTGAAGCGATTCGGTTAAGAAACGGCGGAGTTATAAGGCCCCGTTTCCCGTTGTTGCTGCTCTGAGAGTGACGCGCTCTCCCGATTCTCTTCAAATTTGCTGCCAGGCTTTGCCCCGGCCACAGCAAGCCTGACAGCAAATTTGAAGCAGAGTTATTTGTGAAAAGGTGAAGCGGCGTATATCGCGCGCATTTATGAATCAATTCGCTTCCGGTTTGCCACCGTCCCCGGTCATCTATCTTCCAAATTCGAAGGCAATCCGTCCAGAAATACCAGAGATACGGGCGCCGAGAGGCCGGCGGATACGCGTTTCGCGCATTTGCCAAACCGCGCAAATGACACGGCCGCCGTTGCCATCGCCCCGTTAGGGCTCACAGCAAATTTGAAGCGATTCGGTCGAAAAACGGCGGAGTTATAAGGCCCGTTTTGTGTTTCAGTCACACACACACACACACGCGCACACACACACACGCACACTTGCCTTTTTATTATATGATGATGTTGGTTTGTCAAGAATATGCATCTCTAATATTTCTGTTTCTCTCGTCTCTCTCTGTGTGCCTCTGTCCCAGTCATTGTCTCTCTCTCTCTCTCTCTCTCTCTCTCTCTCTCTCTCTCTCTCTCTCTCTCTCTCTCTCTCTCTCTCTCTCACCATACATGAGTCCACCCCTCCCCGCACATAGCCGGCACAGAGTACATTGGGGGTGAGCAGTTTGCTGTCCAGAGAATTGCATATCTCTCTCTCTCTCTCTCTCTCTCTCTCTCTCTCTCTCTCTCTCTCTCTCTCTCTCTCTCTCTCTCTCTCTCTCTCTCTCTCTCTCTCTCTCTCTCCTTATCGGCAGTACATTGAGTGTGACCTACAAGATCCTTTTGGTCATTAAAAAAAAAAGGTGAAAAAAACCCTTAAGAAATAAATATTTGTGTATGTGTAGGCGCGTGTGTGGGACAGTGAGTGCGAAAATGGATTGCAGGGGGAGTGTCGTTGTGCATTTGAAATAATCTTGTTACTCTAATGAAATAAATACAATCATTTTCAGGTGTTTTTCTTGTTTGTCTGGAAAAAATATGGGCTGTTTTAAAAGAAATTTGATAAAGGGTAGTAAAGAAAAGCTATTGAATTTTGCAAGTAAATTCAATTATCATTATGGTAAAAAGTCCTTTATAAAAATGAAATGTAAAAAATATATATATATCAGGTTTGTAATGAAAGATGTGATTATATTTTGATTGAAAATTATAGACAGGGCTTTGTTTTGGGGAATAACCCATCGAAATTCTTATCTTGAAAATGTATTGATTCTGTACCGATAAATTATAGAAATAATTAATCTAGGTATCATTCATGTGTACTGGATTTAAAAAACCCAAAAAACTGTATCACCATTCCTGATTATTGAAATAACGCAAGACTTAGGCCGTGCACACATTAGACGCGGAAGTCACGCACGGAAACCCATAAATACGTAAAAGAAAGAAGGGGGGGGGGGGGGGGGGGAATTGGGCGCTGGCCACCACCTCCATGCATTTCTCGGTTAATTGTATTTTTCCGTTTTTGCCTTTCTTACCATACATAAAGCTGTATTTTAGGAACATTTTTAGCTGATTACCTTTTTGGAATACTAACCCTAACCCTAACCCTATTTAAACCTAACCCTACCCCCACTATGTACTGCAGTACACCGCGATTTGTCACAGTTGTGGTTCGTTGCGTTTTTCCGTCTTATACGGTGGGGGGTAAGGGTTAGGGTTAGTATTCCAAAAAGGTTATTAGCTAAAAATGTTCCTAAAATACAGCTTTATGTATGGTAAGAAAGGCAATAACGGAAAAATACAATTAACCGAGATAGGTAGGGGGGGTGGCACATCTTGACCTTTACCCGCTTATTTTTTCCCCTTCGGTCGTGTTCACATTAGACGCGTAAGTTCCGTACGGAAACCCCTAAATAAGTGGAAGAAAGAAGGATAAAAGTTTACGCATATAGGGGAAATTCGGACACGTGCGCAAATCTTTTCCCTTCTTTGTTTCACTTATTTATGGATTGCGCATGGGTTTCCGCGGTTTCCGCACGGAGTCTCCGCTTATGTGTGTACACGGCCTTCTTCTTTCTTTTACTTATTTACGGATTGCACATGGGATTTCCGCGTCCACTCTGTACGCGGCCTAACCTTAGAACATGATCGGACTAATAAACAATGTTGAGAGAGGCAAGCGAGCGAGTTAAAGATCCACCAGATCACATGTCAAAATCACGGGTTTCACGTGTTTTCCCTCTTATAGCTGGAAATAAATCATAATTCTGATCGCTTCTCGGCCTTTTGGCTAAGACAGTGATTCGGGAACATAATTTTTTGTTTATACCCTGGTTGGTTTGTTCAGCCCGTCGTACATGGCGAAAGCCGATACGCGACGTTAAACTGAACTTCCATCCTTGTTTTGACCAGGTCTCACTCCCATACAAATGCCCCCAAATTCAAACCGAAACATCATTTTAAAGAGCAGCCTCAATTTGAAGTTGGGGGCATGTGTATGCGGGTCACAGCTACCCAGAAAAAACCACCAAGGAACTTAATCGTGGTGCGTCAGTGTATCTTTAAGCACGGGAAAACGTCAAGTGTTGGTGGTGGTGGTGTTGCGGGTCACGCGGTGAATGACGTCATTATGGTGACGTGGTTTGCAGGCGGGGTGATGTCCCGTCTGATGTGGCGGTGGGAGGGGCCCAGCACCAAGCGGCCTGGCATGAGGGGCAAGGCCAAGAAACAGTTCTACAAGGCCATCACCCGGGGCAGCGACACCGTGCATGTGAGTAGACCAAATGGATTCATTCCCCCCGTGGGGGGGGGGGGGGGGGGGGGGGGGGGGGGGGGGGGGGGGGGGGGGAGGGGGCTTTCGTACAAATAGTTAGGTGAAGACGGGGTAAAAAGCCCATGGGCGGGTAAGAAGCCCATGCCAATTATCTCATGAAATAAAGAAAATTTCAGTCAAATTTGCCCATGAGACGAATGCTAAACATTAACACTCGTCTCATGGGCAAAATGAGACTGAAATTTGCTTTATTTCATGAGATAATTGGGGTGGGCTTCTTACCCGCCCATGGGCTTTTTACCCCGTCTTACTGGTGAAGACGTCTCATGGGCAAATTTGACTTAAATTTGCATTATTTCATGAGATAATTGGCATGGGCTTCTTACCCGCCCATGGGCTTTTTACCCCGTCTTACCCTACCTCTGTAATCTGTGTTTGAGAGTGACATATTACAGGATGAAAAAGGATGGGGAAAAAAGCTTTGTTTAGCTTATTCCTACCTATCTGTGTTTAAAGATCATCTTGACTTGACTTGACTGGACCTGACCGTCGCCATCGTGAATAGAGTATAAGTATGTGTATTCGCGATTAGCGACGACCTGACTCTTGCCTTAAATTCCCTTTGCTTACCTGTCATCTACTATATTTCTGCCTCAATATGGAATTCCATATTATGCGCTATTTTTGCTGGCTTTAAATCACCAGCGACTTTCCACAGTGACGTAAAAAGCTGCTTGCAGTTCCATTTACGCCACAGGCAATTTTCTATGACGCTATGCCCCCCCCCCCCCCCCCCCCTGCGTGCGCATCTCGACCCTTCCAACGGAAGTGTCGCCATCTTAGTCAGATTTGTGTGTAAACAGCATCGATCTGGCATTTTTCAAACAAAGTTACTAAGATGGCGGTCTTCCATAATATGGCACGCTCCTTATGGCCGGATATGACGACACGTGGGTACCAGCCATTCAAACATGGCGTTAATAAAATTTAAAAAACACGATCGTGCCTACGGAATTGCAAGCCACGTTTTTCACCAGTACCACAAACTTCTCCACGCTTTTGGAAGCCATGCTCGCTGAAAAAATGGCGTTCGGCCGATTTGGGCTATTTTCGACGGCGACCAAAACGTTTTTCACTCCACCAGGCAATAAACAGGCATCAGAATTGTCAGAGGATCAGCTAATTTCAGAGGATTGAGAATTTCTGACAGAGGATTGGCCTCTTCTGTCATAGGTTTTGACTTTCAATTGAGTGTTACCTTTTCTGTTAAATAGCATTTTAAAGTGATTTATCTCTGCATGCAGCCTTTTCAGTCATGTTGTGAACTGACCTCAGTGTTGTCCCTCTATAGTCTGGGGCCTTGGTGGCCCTTGTACCGAGGTTTTCAGAGGATTGGACTTCAGACTATTCCGATGCCTGAATAAAACTTGATTCAAACTTGATTGAGAATGTGAATGTGGTCTCTATGTTTCTTCTGAGAATGTTCATATTGTAACTATTTTACTCTTGTATAACTGATTGATTGTGTGTGAGTGTGTGCGTGCGCATGCATGTGTGTGTATGTGCGCGCGCGCGCGCGCGCGCGCGTGTGTGTGGATATGTGTGTGTGTGTAAGGAAGTAAGAGAACGTTGCGTGCAAGCATTGTGCTTATTTTACTTTCTAATGATTAATTATTTGTTTGCCTTTAATGTTCTTGTTATCAATGTAAAGCGCACTGAGCTCATGTGAGAAAGAGCGCTATATAAATTCCCATTATTATAAAATAAAATCGTGAGCAATTTTTGACTGACTGCTCGCGATTATCGCGCCTATGGGTGTACTGAATGACTTTACTGTTGATGGCAATAACATTTAATCTAGGGCGATTATCGGCGTCGATTTTCGCCTTTAAAATCACGCATAAGGAATTCCGGCTT
>JAGGCT020000776.1:40000-60000 GCA_017654935.2 Phymorhynchus buccinoides | reverse complement strand
GTACTGTTATTATTATTATTATTATTTGTAGAATCGAGTGGTTCTCAGACTGTAGGAACATCGGCGGTGACTAAGAAAGACGGAACTGTTGGTTATTTTGTTGCATTGTGTTCAACTAACTCCATACATACTCTCTCTCTCTCTCTCTCTCTCTCTCTCTCTCTCTCTCTCTCTCTCTCTCTCTCTCTCTCTCTCTCTCTCTCTCTCTCTCTCTCTCTCTTAAAACATTATGCCTACATATTTTCCTGTACATGAAGTTACCATACGGACTGGCATGTCATAGAGTGATGCACGCTACCTTTATCGAAATAACGTATGCTATGAAGGAATATGCTGCAGAGCAGTGTTGGGCAGTTGTTGATGTTTCAATTTTTCAGGTTGGGGTCACGCAATATAATTTATTTTATATTACCCACTATGTTTTCTTCTTCAGGTGGGGGACTCTGCCGTGTTCCTGTCGATGGGGCGGGCGGACCAGTGCCCATACATCGGGCGGATCGAGTCGCTGTGGGAGGCGTGGGGCGGGCAGATGATGGTGCGGGTCAGGTGGTTCTACCACCCGCAGGAGACCAAGGGCGGGACGCACCTGGCCCAGCCCAAGGTGAGACAATGATGGACGAATCGTCGGGGTATAGACTAGACACCAAGAAACGTTAAAGGCATAGCAACCGATCCCACGGATCGGGTCTCGCTATTGTCAGACAAAGAAGTGCTGTCTGGCAGTGGCTCACACAGCTGTAAAAAAAAGAAGGGTTGAACCGTCTGTCGCGAGCAGCGGTTCGAATGATGGCGTGAGAAGAGAGAAAATCTATTTAACGTCCTCAGGTCTGGAACAGACACACATGGGACATTAGTAGATTATAAAGATGGTGGGAACGATCCTGGAGGCAATGCCCTGAGGCAGTGCAACACCAGGGAAGTCCCGAATTTTTAACAATGCAGATGGGTATTATAGCAAATATTCCATAAAGTAAAATGATGGCGTGCGCCTCGCGAGAAAGCTTTATATCATGGTGGCTGTGGGTTTAGAGATCATGGTGTATCATATTTTGATCTAGCTAAGGCGTTGACATGAGAGAAAAAAGCGGAAGGAAATGTGTCCACTTCTAAGCCAGACCTGTACATACATAACAGTTTAAAGGACCATCGTGTCATTTCCCCCAGATTGTATTGTTGTGACGCTGCCAGATAACAGAGGGACGGCATCAGCTGCCTTTCTGGGCTAGAATGTATAGCGGAGATGCCTTGCCCAGGGGAAGGTCCCCAAAGGCCACCCAATCCATTTGGCTGTAGCACTTAAAGCCAGTGCAGATGCACTCTAGTTTTTGAACCGTTCTTCCATAAAAGACTAAGCTGTAGTACCATGATGTTCCATGGATGTAGGAAATTATTCCTTATACAGACAGCTCTCCACTTTATTATAGACACTTACTACAGGCTAATGTCAACCAATGATTAAAGCATGTTAGATTTAAATTTGTATGTACAAGACATTAACAACAACAAAAAGAAGAAGAGCCTCAATGTGTCATCTCGTTTCAGAGAATGCACAAACATCAAGTAATGTTAAGGTCTCTCTCTCTCTCTCTCTCTCTCTCTCTCTCTCTCTCTCTCTCTCTCTCTCTCTCTCTCTCTCTCTCTCTCTCTCTCTCTCTCTCTCTCTCTCTCTCTCTCTCTCTCTCTCTCTCTCTCTCTCTCTCTCTCTCTCTCTCTCTCTCTCTCTCTCTCTCTCTCCCTCTCTCTCTCTCTCCCTCCCTCCCTCTCTCTTTCTCTGTGAGAGAATCATAAAAATGATGATTAGTATTATATTGACCAACGTATTATTTAGCACTAATGCTATGCCCTGCCCTGCCCTGTCCTGTCCTCTAACCCAGGGCGCGCTGTTCGAGTCCCCGCACAGCGACGACAACGATGTGCAGACCATCAGCCACCGGTGCCAGGTGCTGCCCCTCAGGGACTACAACCGCCGCTGTGCCGACCTGGCCCGCCGGGGGCAGCCCCTGGACGTCAACACTTACTACCTGGCCGGCTACTACGACCCCACCATCAACTTCATCAAGCTGGAGCCAGACGTCCAGTGAAACCCCATGTCCAGTAAAAAAAAACCTTCTGATGTCCAGTCAACATGCGAGGAGAGCAGACCGGGTTGCTCTATTAACTATTTTGGATTAGCGTTCTACACAATTCGGATTTCTGCTACGCTTCAAATATTTTCAAAGGAATGTGCTCTGGGACTCTGAGACTAAATCTTTCGTTGTTCATCCCCGATGTCCTGTAAACGTAGTTGAGTGGTAGGGGAGCAGACCTGTTTACTCTACCCATTTTGGATTAGCGTTCTACGCAATTCGGATTTCTGCTACGCTTCAAACATTTTCAAAGGAATGTGCTCTGGGAATCTGAGACTAAATATTTCGTTGTTCTGTCATTCCCGATGTCCTGTAAACCTAGGGAGGTGGGTGGGAGGAGAGCAGACCTGGTTACTCTACCCATTTTGGAGTTGTGTTCTACACCATTCAGATTTCTACTACGCTTCAAATTTAGGGGGGGAGGGGGAACTCGGTTTCCTAAGGAATTTACTCTGAGACTAAATCATTCGTTGTTCTGCATAACATTGAATGCGATTTCAATATCAACGTAACATAAGTCTTATTTTATTTGTGGGTTTTGCTGTAGAATTTCAAGAAACACGGGACGTCCTTGAAGCTCTTATACTTCTCGACTATTTCATGTGTGTATGTTTTTAGTGAACTGAGGCTGGTGGTTTTAATGAACAGGACTTCAAGTTTGGACTCCAGGACTCCACATTTTAGCTCAGATCCAGACTACTCGCGGTTTGTGTGAGAGGTAACCAGGTCTGGGAGAGTTGAGGGAACGACTCTAGTATACTCCTATCCCTCCTTCATTCCTTCTTCGTAACTTACATGATCACGAACCAATCATTTCAACGCTGCGCTAGCAGCAAACTGTGGATCATTATTATCATTATTATCATTATTATCATGGTGATGCTTCATACTATACCCTGATACCCTGTCGCGGTGAAGAAAAGTGTTGCGTATTTCTTCGAGTGGCAAATCAACATGGTTTTTTTTCTTTCCTTCATGATCTGTGCAATGCTGTTTTTGTCCACACGTGGTTTTTATGTTGTTGTTTTTTCTGTGTCCACATCGCCATTAATTTAAGAAGGGGAAAGTGTTTTATCAACTGGGTTTTTTTCAGCAAGTTATATTTTGTTTTGTTTTAGAAGAGGCGAAAAGAGCAGCAAACAATGGACATAAAGTGTTTTGGGGTTTTTTCGTTTAATATTTGGAACTGAGTGTACTACCCACGCTTTTTCGTTTGCTAGATAATTTGTGAATGAAGGACATGTTTTGGCACGTTAAGAAGAATTTCATCTTAACAAAAACCATCAAGGTGAAAAATGCAAGGGGAAGTGTATGCAGGCCCATGTATGGTGAATCTGGAGAAAACAAAGCAAAGGCTCTGAACGGAATATCAAACCAGAAACAGTTGTCTATGTATTGTGATGTGCGACGGCTCAGGCTTGTTATTGCCTAGAAAGAAGACGTGAGAGAAAGCTGAAGTTGTGTCGGAGATATCAATGCAATGTAGGTTTACTGTAATCATTCCATTGCCTTAACGTTGCAGCGTTATGTCAGTCGTGTGTCTGCCCAATGTGACTGGTTGGTTTCAGCAGTAGGTGTGCCCAATGTGACTGGCTGGTTTCAGCAGATGATGTGCCCAATATAACTGGCTGGTTTCAGCAGATGATGTGCCTAATGTGACTGGTTGGTTTCAGCAAGGTGTGCCCAGTGTGACTGACTGGTTTCAGCAAGGTGTGCCCAATGTGACAGACTGGTTTCAGCAGATGATGTGCCTAATGTAACTGGCTAGTTTGAGCAAGGTCAAGGTGTGCCCAATATAACTGGATGGTTTCAGCAGATGATGTGCCTAATGTGACTGGTTGGTTTCAGCAAGATGTGCCCAGTGTGACTGACTGGTTTCAGCAGATGATGTGCCTCATGTGACTGGCTGGCTCGAGCAAGGTCAAGATGTGCCCAATATAACTGGCTGGTTTCAACAAGATATGCCCAATATAACTGTCTGGTTTCAACAGTAGGTGTGCCCAATGTGACTGGCAGGTTTCAGCAGTAAGCATGTCCAATGTGATGGTGGTGATATATCTTCTTTCAACTTTGTTAGGATGTCAGTTGTGGGGAAGAGAGGAGGAGCCCCTTGTCTCCTATTGTGTTCTATAGCAGCTGGCCACACGGGCGACGTTATGGAGGACCGTTGATGAAGAGTTAGCCATGAGCTGGCACATCGTTTCGTTACATTGTTTTCGTCATCCTTTTTGTTTTTTCATTGGGTTTCTGGTCACACGAGTCTTGTTGAATACTTACGTGTTTTTGTGTGTGTGTGTGTGTGTGTGTTGTTTTTAACATGAAACTTACCTGAAATGTGGGGGAGGGGAAGCGTCGAAGAGTTTGGACTGCTGATGGTCAGTGTTTTGTGTATGTGGCTCTGTTTCGCGTGGGAGTATATAAAAGAAGGGGGAGGGAGAGACTACACAGAGAGTTGTGTACTAGCCTAAGGACTGCACACAGTTGACTGAAACGGAGGCCTTTAAGCTGCCAAGGTGGTTGGAGTTTTAAACTCTGTACGTACTATGTGATTACAAAGAAGGATGCGTACAGGTTTGCTTTGTTCTGTAGCAAATTTGTTGGGGTGTTTTTTTAGAGAACACGCAAGACCTAGAAAAGGTGTTTGTCAAGGCCTTGTCATTAATTAGACTTCCAGTGCATTTTATGATCATCATTAGCGCTATCGTGGCCCTTCATGGCTTGTTTTTGCTTTAGATGTTTGATGCTCAATGTGCTTTCAGAAAGCATTTTCATGGAATCTTCTCGTTTCAGAAGTTTGTATGCCATTTCTTTTATTTTTGTCAAGTGCAATGGATTTGTTCTTGGACATTGAATTCTGGAGCGCATTCATATACTTCTTGTCTTTGTTGTATTTAGTTGCTTCATTTGAGTGACAATGTTTTTTCAGTTATGTTGCAAGCTTTAAACTCATTTGCACACAATCAATCCGGCCACATCGTAGTACTCATTTACAGCCCAAAAGACTTTTTATCCTGTCTATGTATCCTGTCGTCACACTTAAACCTGCGACTAGACTATGAAAGAGGGGAGGCACTGAGCGCGTGCCACATTTGAATCACAGCTGGCGAGGGAGACGGTTTGCCCTTCTTTGTTCAACTTGTTCCCTGTCGTGCGAGCCACCACGAGGCAGAGCTTTTCTGTCGAGGAAGACCCGATCCCTGGGATCGGTTGTTTTCCCTTTAAGTCTTCCCTACAAGTTGGAGACTGCAGAGGGTAAGCTGTGGAAGAGTGTTGACACTCAACGCCATATAAGCAACACGGCCACTAGCATTGACTGCCATTGTAGCTGCGTTCAAATCAGGACAAAGGAAGCCGACAGACATTTTGACTTTATAGGAAGCATTTTCTCAGGTGTAGTGGCTAAAGGTTTGGCAATAGCTTCATCAAACATTGGCCCTGATATTTTCTTTTGGCAATATCGTGATCGGGCATTTGGTTTGTTCTCAAACAGTTCAAAGATTTATTTCCGCCATCTTTGAGAAGTTGGACCATTTGGGAACAAACCAATGCCTACGGTGCTCAATGAAGAAAAGGCCTTTCTGTTCAGGACAGCTATCCACTAGCGCCATACACTATCATGCAAATAATTATCAACTCTCCTTTTCTCAAAATACACTCGGCGCAGCGCAGCGCCATCATTTTTGTAAAGAACTTTGGGGGATAAATCCTGTTTTCCAATCGGTCCCATCTGTGGATAATAATGTGTCGTCTAAGAATGGTTCCTCTGTGATGAGTAGCATTGTCCGGACAAATCGGGCAAAAGTGCATTCAACACCAAATGCCGCTGGGTGTGACATTAGTGATTAATAAACACACCAACCTACATCAATTAGTATTTGTATGCCAGCCTTCTGCTTGTCAAGCCCGGATGGGGGAGTTGAGGGTGAGGGGGTGTTTGACAAGACCCTGGCTGTCTGTCGTTTCCTTTGTCCAACGATGGATGCCACAATCGTCAATCCTAAGTGAAGCCCATAATGACTGTCATTTGTTTACTGTATCTGACTTTGGATAGTATTCAATGCCACTGGATTACACATAATTCCTCTGATCGTTTTGTATTAATTTGCGTTGCTTCAACTTCTAAGGTCATTTTGTTTATTTTGCCTTGTCTGACAAGTCCAGTTTCAATTGTGTATTTATTTTCAGCATGTATGTCTCTGGTAACTGGACCTCTTCGGTGTGCTAAGTTTTCTTTCATTATTCTGTTGGTTTTTGTTTTAATTCATTCTTTGCATTAACAGTTTCTTTCTTTTGTTGTTGTAGTAGGCTGGATGCCAACGAACTGGAACACGTACCAATAATGTTCATTTTGAAAGTATTATTAAAATTGCAATTCTTTTTCAAGGTTGAGTTGTATTAAAGAACTACAATAAACAGCGACGGAAAGCTGTGGAAACAAACACTATTTACAGCCTAGCGCTTTTCTGTTGTGATGGTTCATCACACCGCTTTGGTTTTTAACAATGATTTTGAAAAGTGGTTTTCCTACTTGGCATTGCTTTTTTTGGGTGAAGTTATGCTTTTTTTGGGTGCCGTTATGCTTGTATTTTGTTCCAAATCATTCTGTACATGGGACTCGGTCGTCGTTGCTCTTTTTTAACGATTTAAGAAGTTTGAGGCTTGCACAGCTTAGCTCTTTTCCTTTTCTCAATGCTTGGTCCCTCATCTCAGTTGCCATTATGTAAAACTTCATGTTAGGGAATGGCTCGAAGGAGGTGGGGTATTGGCCACTGCAACTACCACCTTTTGCAAGAGTGAATGCCCTTGGTAGATGCTGGAGTATTGACCAAACAAGGGCGTAACTCTCGCCAATAACCCTATTTGAGGCCACTAAATGGCTGCCTTTTGTCAGAGTGAATGCCCTTTTGGATTATTGACCAACAAGGGCTTAACTCTCACTGTCAAGGGCGTTAATAACCCTAGTTGCAGTGGCCAATAGAGCATGGTGGTCTACATTTCTCTTGACCGTCTTACTAATCCGGTTTGCTTTCACCAACGATTTTATATCTTAAAAAACAACAACCTCAACACACAGTTTTTTTCATGTCTGCCGCTTTGTACGCATTTATTAAGTAGTTGCCTTTCCAGTCCTGTTCATGCGGTTTGAAAGTTTTTTTAAAAATCATGTTTTTAATGCTTACAACGCAAACGGTCGAGTGCATTGCTCGTTGTATTTGGCGATGTGCGTTTCACTGAAGAATGTTTGTATTGATCTGAACGTGGACATGCTTTGCATGGGTGCTACTCTTTCATTTTTACACTGATTTCAGTATTTTTAATTTTACCAGAAACTGAACTTCAGTTTTGTTGTAATTCATCAACAACAAAAAACTGACCACAAGCGATTTGGGACGTTTTTAACTTAGTCTAGTTGTTCTATCTTGGAAGTTTACAAAGGCAATGTCATAATTTTACAAGGCTTATCAGACTCAAACTGTCCCTGCCTCTCATTTCAACTGTCTGTCTGTCTCGTTGTATCTATCTCTTAAGTTGCCCCCCTGAATCGTCCGACGGGGCTGCCGGGGCCATGGGTCCTTGGACCCCTGCCTTTCAGTTTTGTTCATTTTGGGGAGTAGCACCCATGGCTTTGTGATAGTTGACGATGATGATGGTAATAACGATCATGTTCGACACGGAGTCTTTGTTGGGTCTGCCATTGCTTTGCTCATGACACGTAGCAAAGCTTTGGATGATAGTCTGAGCCTGTGACGGTGTGATAGGAACAGAGCTTAAGATTGTCAGCGGGCCCGGGGTCATTGACTCGTATTGATAGCGATGTGACCCCTCATTTTGTGCGGCCAGGGGTCATTTGACTCATAAAGTCTGCAATGAAATTTAGGTTTTGTAGTAAGGTAACACGTTATATTGGCCCATTATTTTGGAAATCGACCCATCATTTTCTGTAATCAGGGGCCATATGACCCACGAAGTTTAAAACCAACATGAAGCTCTGTAGGAAAGAGGGGTTGGAGGGTAGATAATACTGTACAGCGGGGAAGCAAAAACTCGACTGACTATAATTAATTTTGAGAAAAAAAAGCTGGGCAAACAAAAACCCAACCCAAGCTATTCAACCAATGCCTTAGTGGCGACAGGCCTATTGCAAAGTGTATGTGGTTACTATTGATTTTGTTTAGTTTTATTAAAGCTCTCTCTTTTCGTTTAGTTTCGCTCCTCTGCCTACGGTACCCCAATCTCTACTCTGTATATTTATTTTCTAGAACGCCTGTTTCACTTTTGCTTTTATAAAAAAAAAGCAGCAAAAAGAAGCATAAAGTGATTGCATAGTTTCTGGAAAAAACACACACAACCAAATCATTGTATATTAATGATAAAAATGCCTACACATGTAGCTTTCACTCGCTTCAAAAAGGTGTGAGACAGGAATTTGCTACTTGTTTATACTAGCCCCCCTCCCCCCTGTTTATACTAGGGACACCCATCTCTCTCTCTCTCTCTCTCTCTCTCTCTCTCTCTCTCTCTCTCTCTCTCTCTCTCTCTCTCTCTCTTTTAGTTTAGCACCCAGAATCAACACACACGCACGCACGCACACACACACACACTGTTCTCTCTCTCTCTCTCTCTCTCTCTCTCTCTCTCTCTCTCTCTCTCTCTCTCTCTCTCTCTCTCTCTCTCTCTCTCTCTTTCTCTCTCTCTCTCTCTCTCTCTCTCTCTCTGTCTCTCATTTATAGTATATATGTATATAAAAGCTATCGAAATCTATGAACCAAAAGGGGGAACACTTTTTTTTTCAAGAGTACAAACTATTGTGATTAAGCCGCAAATCATGAAAAGAGAGAACATATTTATATAATATATACATACAAATTATCTTTGTTTTTATTTCGTTTTGAGCTGCGATTTTGGAACTATTCTTCTTGTGATTGACTATATTGTTGCCTGTGTGAATGAGAAAACTTATTAATATAATGCCTAATTTTTGTGTGTCACATTTGTGAGGTCTGAAATGTGGCACGTTTCCATTTTGTTTTATAATCATGTCGGACGCATTGTTTTACTGATTTTATTTTCGCAAACAAGCAGATCCCCTACCCATTTTCCCATGCCTCAAAGTTTCTTGTTTGGACATCACTATTGAAGTGTTTTGGACTATACTTATTTTGTTGTTGTTGAGAAAATTTGTTATGCAAATGTCTCAATAAATATTATATTTCAACACGCCTATTAATTAAAAAAAAGAAGTCTTTCTGTCGCACCGGGTTTGATCTGTGTGTTTCGTATTCAAAAGAATGAACGTATCCATGGGCACGTTTTCTGTGATTTTGATTGTTGTTTTTAAAAAATACTCTTGTCCTGTGTGTTAACATCACTTGTTCTTTTACACTTTCGTGTTGTCTTTTTCCTATTTTCTTGTTTCCTTTATGTACAATGTGCGTGTGGTCGTTTCCTTTATGTACAATGTGCGTGTGGTCGTTTCCTTTATGTACAATGTGCGTGTGGTCGTTTCCTTTATGTACAATGTGCGTGTGGTCGTTTCCTTTATGTACAATGTGCGTGTGGTCGTTTCCTGTATGTACAATGTGCGTGTGGTCGTTTCCTTTATGTACAATGTGCGTGTGGTCGTTTCCTTTATGTACAATGTGCGTGTGGTCGTTTCCTGTATGTACAATGTGCGTGTGGTCGTTTCCTGTATGTACAATGTGCGTGTGGTCGTTTCCTTTATGTACAATGTGCGTGTGGTCGTTTCCTTTTCTTTTCCCTATCTTCTTGTGGCCACTGCAACGAACACCTTTTGCGAGAGTGAATGCCCTTGGTGGGTGGGGGAAGATGCTTGAGTACTGACCAAACAAGGGAATAAACCTCGCCAATAACCCTACTTGAGGCCACTGAATGGCTGCCTTTTGCAAGAGTGAATGCCCTTTTGGATACTGACCAACAAGGGATTAACTCTTGCTGTCAAGGGCGTTAATAACCCTAGTGGCAGTGGCCAATAGGAATAAAAGTCAAACGCTGAACTCAGCAAGTTTGGCGCAAATGTAGAACCCATTATGTTCACACAAGTCCCGGAAAACTGGCAAGATATTTTTCAGGGCTTGAAAAACAGCACAGACCCCAAAGCCCCTAGAACAGTTCTGGAATTTAATTATCAAAATCTGGTGACCTAGATCCTCACATTTTAAGCAATCAAAATCAAACGCCTATTTTCGTTCAAAAAAATATTAATTAAGGATTATTAATGTTTTGGCCATCCTGATATCAGGGTCAGAGCGAACCATTCCACTGCATGTGGACTTTTGATGTGTGTGTGTGTGTGTGTGTGTTTCTTTGGCTTAAGATATTCAGTTATTGCAACATTAACCCACCTCTATCGCATGAAATTATTTCAAATATTTTTCATTCCTTGACATTACTAGCATGGTCCTAAAATGTCCTTGTTTAAAAAAAAAAAAACTTTTAGTGATATGTGGGAACCATGAACCAATTAAAAAATCTGTTTTGAATTTACCAGTGTTTTGATGGGCAAAATTAGCATAAGAGTACAAAGTTCAAAGCTTTATTAAATGTTTATGTATATGTCTAAAGAAAAACATAATTTGCGGTAACGTTTACTTCCATTTGAATGCCCAAAAGATGAGTAAATTGTTTGAATTTTTTTTATCCCGGGTTCTTTACGACACTAAAAAATGGGTTTTTTACGTTCCTTTTTACCGACAGAGATTCCCGATAACGACAAGATAACCTTGTCTTTCAAAGTGTTCAAATTTACGCACACACGGCACACATTTTCATCACATGGAAGTTGCACACGACTTGCCCATCCTTTTCTTTTGGGCCCAAAGAACCATTCGGATAATTTACGGGCTTGGCGCATACAGACCACGGCGATTACACTGCCCCCTTCTGAACTCGGGCCATTTGTCTCCATGCTACTACCCATTTTAACTGCCCAATTTATCAAGGAAACTGGTCACCAGTGCCTAATCTATTAAGACTAAGGTCTCGTTCTTTATGCTAGTTTTAATTTACAATTAAGGCTAGGGACTGGAGAGGTTTTTTACAGTCTTAAAGACACACCACGTCGCGTGTCAAAATAATGTTTTTCACGTGTTTTCCTTCTTATAGCTGGTAAGACATCTGAAGAAAATCTTCCAAGCATAAGAGGGAATGTGACACGTGACGTGGTTTTTTTTTAAAGACCCACCAGATCACGTTACAACCACGGGTTTCACGTGTTTTCCCTCTTATAGCAGTCTGCTGGTACGAAATCTTGTTTTGACCAGGTTTGACACCCATACAAATGTCCCCAAATTGAAAACGTAGCATCATTTTAAAGAGCAGCCTCAATTTGAAGTGGGGGACATTTGTATGTGGGTCACAGCTACCCAGAAAAAAACACCAAGGGACTTAATCGTTGTGCGTCAGTGTGTCTGTAAAGGCTCTTGTAAAGGTACACCCGCGGCATGATGGAAGTGTGCCTATTTACCCACCCAAATAGTGTAATAACCATACGAGAGCTTAAAGAAAAGCAGATACATATAATATACACGAACATACGCACATGCAATTCATCAGTATTAACAAATACCTATGCTACCATATCCTAATAAAAACATACCTCATCATTATTAATCCTTTCATTCTTGGTGCCCCTTCCCCATTTCTTTTTCTTCCCCCATCTTCATCCTACCAAATGTCCCTGTGCAGGTCGGTGGACATAAAAACAAATGTCTGATTCTGACGCACGTGCACGTTTATTGTATAGCACGCCCATTCTACTGCGCGTCTACTTTGAGAACAATACCAGAAAATAAATATTAAATAACCACCCCCATGCACTATTATTATTATTATTATTATCAAAATGCACATTAATAAAATTATATACACGTACACTACATGCAACAAGCAGTCTCTCTCTCTCTCTCTCTCTCTCTCTCTCTCTCTCTCTCTCTCTCTCTCTCTCTCTCTCTCTCTCTCTCTCTCTCTCTCTCTCTCTCTCTCTCTCTCTCTCTCTCTCTCTCTCTCGGCCCAGCCTAAATTCTTTTCCTTGTAAAATAAAGTTTCTGAAGTCTGAACTCTCTCTCTCTCTCTCTCTCTCTCTCTCTCTCTCTCTCTCTCTCTCTCTCTCTCTCTCTCTCTCTCTCTCTCTCTCTCTCTCTCTCTCTCTCTCTCTCTCTCGGCCCAGCCTAAATTCTTTTCCTTGTAAAATAAAGTTTCTGAAGTCTGAACTCTCTCTCTCTCTCTCTCTCTCTCTCTCTCTCTCTCTGTGTGTGATAATTCACATGAATGGATGCCAGCCAGCCAGCCTTGCACTACTGAAAACAATGGAGCACAGAGAACCAGTAGGGAGGAAAGGCGGAGAAGCAGACAAGCCCATCTCCATAGTAACCGAGAGAAAGACAAAGGCGAAGAGACGATGATGACAGGGGAAGAGAAAGAGAGAGGGAGACGGAGAGAGAGTAAGAGAGAGAGAGAGGGGTGGGGGGGGGGGGGGGGGGGGCATGGAGGGAGAGAGAAGTTGTGAGAAATCGAACACCAGTGGTCTGCGTCTCTGTCCCTTCTCCATCCCTAGCTAATCCCCCTCCCTTTTCCTGACACACATAGACAGAGAGGCACGCGCGCGCGCGCACGCACACACACACACACGCACACACACACACACACACACACACACACACACACACACACACAGTGAAAGAGCTAGAAAGACAGTCATCGTCTACACTCCCCCCCCCCCTCTCTCTCTCTCTCTCTCTCTCTCTCTCTCTCTCTCTCTCTCTCTCTCTCTCTCTCTCTCTCTCTCTCTCTCTCTCTCTCTCTCTCTTTCTCTCCCCGCACCACCCCACCCCCGCAAACCTTTCGAGTTTCTTTCACAAGGAGCAGGAAGACAGAAACACAGACGACAGTCCGCGTCAGACCGTCACTGTCATTACTGATGCGCTCAGCCTCCCTCGCAGACATGCGACACTGCTACAAATCATCAGTCCATTTCGCTTGGAACAATTCCCCTCACTCTCCCTCCCGCTCTGTATGTGCCCTGCTCCCCCACCCCCACTTCCCTCCAATCCTTTCTCCTCTCCTCTCCGCACCCTCCTCCTGAAACCTCCTCATCTTTCTATTCCACCTGGGTCTTCCAGTCTTTTACATCTCTCTCTCTCTCTCTCTCTCTCTCTCTCTCTCTCTCTCTCTCTCAACGCGCAATTTATACTTTTTTTTCCTTTTCTTTCTTTTTCTGTATTACTATTTATGTTCCCCCATTCTCCCCAATGTTTATGTGCCCATGGCCTAAAGACATTAAAATAGTCCAAGTTCAAGTTCTCTCTCTCTCTCTCTCTCTCTCTCTCTCTCTCTCTCTCTCTCTCTCTTCTCTCTCAGTCTCTCTCTCTCTCTCTCTCTCTACTAATTTATCACTCCGATGAAAACAGAAGTCCGTTGCAACTGGAACCAAGGCCTGTCGTCTCTCTCTCTCTCCCTCTCTCCTCTCTCCCTCTCTCTCTCTCTCTCTCTCTCTCTCTCTCTCTCTCTCTCTCTCTCTCTCTCTCTCTCTCTCTCTCTCAGTCTCCCTCTCTCTACTAATTTATCACTCCGATGAAAACAGGAGTCCGTTGCAACAGTACTAGTTCTATACTTTTAAGCTGGCGGAGGACTACTGGGAGAGAGAGAGAGAGAGAGAGAGAGAGAGAGAGAGAGAGAGAGAGAGAGAGAGAGAGAGAGAGAGAGAGAGAGAGAGAGAGAGAGAGAGAAAACCGTAAAAAATCCTTCTTCGGTTGCGGGTATTTCATTACCATTTGACTGTTATAAAATACCTGCGATTAGAAGGGTTTTCGATGATGTGCAGGGTTTCAGAAGTATGATACACTGCAGCTGTATGGTTGTTCGCAATTATTAGGGTTCCGTCCAAAAGGGTGTACATTTTCAGGTGTTGAAATGTTGACCAATTGATCTCTCTCCGGCTCTCTTTTTCTCTATCTCTGTCTCTGTTTCTGTATCTCTGTATGTCTGTATTGCTGTCTGTCTGTCTGTCTCTCTCTCTCTCTCTCTCTCTCTCTCTCTCTCTCTCTCTCTCTCTCTCTCTCTCTCTCTCTCTCTCTCTCTCTGGCTCCCATGACATTGTCCCTTCTTCCTGCCCCACCCATACCACCGCCACTATCACTCCATTGTGTCTGCTCACAGCGATAGAGGATATGTGATAGAAATTTAATGCACTCGAAAACAATAAGTTATTTTAGCAAAACAAAAGAAAACAACAACAAGCAAATTTACAAAAAAAAGAAAGAAAACATATACAAAAAACAAAACAATTAAAGTTAAATTTGGTTTAGACAACTTTATTCAAATATCATACAAAATCAAACAATGATGAGGTAATGAGGGTGACAACAAGCAAATGCTTATAACGCACCCTTTCATAAAGAATAATTAACAATATGGCAGGAGGAAATAAATTTTAACCAAAACAGACAAATACATACACACATTTATAAATTGGTTCAACTTTTATATACTAAAGGAGAGCGGTGATTAAAATGAAACTAAACAATGCAAAAATACAGTGATGCTGTAAGCAAATTAACAAAGAGAGAGAGAGAGAGAGAGAGAGAGAGAGAGAGAGAGAGAGAGAGAGAGAGAGAGAGAGAGAGAAAAGGGGGGGGGGGAATAAAATAATTTAAAAGACAATATAAAGAATGAGAGACGTGAATAATCTGTGACATTTCTTCTTGCCACAGACGATTTTCAGGAAAAAACCTAGGGGAGAGCACTTCGTGAAAGTTAGAGTTGCTTACCTCCATTACTCGGTCAAATACCATAGCATCAATGCAACAATGGCGTCGAAGCTTGAAACCGCAGGATGCGAGTCAGCGACTTGCAAACATTTTTTTAAATTAAAAATTAGGGGTGGCCAGTTGCCACAAACTGATAAACATTTGTGACGCAAAAATATAAATGACATAAATTTTAGAATGACCCACGGTGTTCTAAGTGCTGTATGTCTGCTCAAACACACAAGGCGAGAGCTGGGGATCTACCTGATGGTAGAGTAATTTCCCCTGTTTGACCGATTGAATTAAGCAAGATCACCCACACACACCATGAAATTACTCCCCTTAATTATTTCCGAACAATTCCTATTCTGAACCAACAACGTGGGATTGCAGAGAAGGACTGTTCAACTAGTAGAACCTTAATTTTGTTTTTAAGAAAACAAAAATGTTATCTGGTCAACCAAAACTGATCTTGACTAAATTCTTGATGTATTTTCTCCTTTAAGGCAAAATACGAGAACGCGTGACCCAAAGGAATACGATATTTTATGCGAACTAAAAGTCGTTCCAATGTTTGGATTTCGAGGAAGCATTTGACATGGATGAAAAAGCACTTTAGTGGATACATTTTTTTCCAAACGCTTGTGATAATAATTAAATGTGAATGCAAAGCACAAAATAAACTCTTTTTTTCTTGGTACGGAGGAGTGGGGATGGAGGCCGTCTGCTTTTACTGTGCAGCGAACACAGCGTATCTCAGGGCTTAGCACTATTGCCTGAATTGTTTGGCTCACTTGTGTTAAGGAAGTTAACACTAAGTGAGTCTATGATATGATAGTTGTTCGGTTGTGTGTGTGTGTGTGTGTGTGCATGTGTGCATATATATATGTGTGTGTGTGTGTGTGTGTGTGTGCATGTGTGCATATATATGTGTGTGTGTGTGTGTGTGTATGTGTGTGTGTGTGTGTGTGTGTGTGTGTGTTGCGTCCGTGGTCTAATCTCCAAACTTTAACGTTGGCATTTTCTCCAGCATTAGAAGGCGTACATTGTTCAAACTTTGTACACATATAGATGTCTATGCAAGCTTTCAAACATTAATGATTTTGATAATTAAATACTTAAAACAACACTGTAAACAGATATCAAACATATTTTAGATTAGTGGGTTAGAGAGTATTCAACAGGCAACATGAGCTAAGAAAGTATTCCACAGTGAAACCCTCGATAGCTCGTTGCGCAGAGCTTCTGTCTCTTATGCCAAGGTAATGGTTCCGAGGCATGGGCACTTTTTGTCCGTCACCGAAGGTGATCGGACTTTGCTATGGGCTGGTTTGTCTGTTTGTTTGTTGTTGTTGTTTTTAGTCCGTCACCAAGACGGACTATTGCGATGGGCTGGTTTGTATTTTTGTTTGTTTGTTTGTTGTTGGGTTTTTTTGTTTTGTTTACTGTCTGTCCCAAGGATATCTCCCGAACCACTTGACCGAATCGCGTCAAATTTTGTGTGAAGGTGTGCCTCCTTAATAGGAAGAGATCGGCGCAAACCATTTTGCCGTCGTGACCTTGACCTTGACGTACGACCTTGAAAACCGAAAATCTATTTTTAGCCATATCTCGGGCACCGATCAACATAGGATGTTGAAACTTGGTATGAATGTGGTTTGGCTTATGCCCGTTCTGGTGATGGCATACCGATCAAGGTCAAGGTCAAGGTCAAAAAGATCGCTGGAGCCTGAAAATCGGAGGGTCATTTTTTTCTCCTTCTGTCTGTCCCAAGGATATCTTTCGAACGGGTTGACAGAATCACGTCAAATTGTGTGTGCTGGTGTGTCACCATGAGAGGAAGGCATCCGCGCAAACCATATTGCCGTCGTGACCTTGACCTTGGCGTACGACCTTGAAAACCGAAAATCTTTCAGGGGCCATAACTCCCACACCGTTAGTGTTAGAGTCTTCAAATTTGGCATGAAGGTACTTTGGCTTATGCCCGTTCTGATGGTGGCATACCGATCAAGGTCAAGGTCACGGTCCGGGCGATCCGTAGGCCTTGAAAGTGGTAGGGGTCTACACATTGGGTTTTAAGCCATATTTTCCACATTGGTACTTGACAGAAGCGCTTCAGATTGTGTGTGGTACTGTATACCCTAGAGAAGAATATATCCGAGCATAAATTATCACCATGCTGACCTTGACCTTGAAGTGTGACCTTGAAAACCGAAATTTCCTTCTTTGCGCTATATGTTTCTTCTTCAAGCTGTATCTCGTGAACTAGAAGACAGAATCCCTTCCAATTTTGTGTCAGGATGTGACACTCTACGGGGTGTCGCAAGTGCGTGGCATTGCTGGTGACGGACATGTCTGCCGCCCGGCGACGCCCTTGTTTTTGGTTGTTTTGGGGTTTTTTTTTCTTCTCTGTCTGTCCCAAGGATATCTCCCGAATCGCTTGACCGAATCGCGTCAAATTGTGTGTGCTGGTGTGCCTACTTAATAGGAAGAGATCGGCGCAAACCATTTTGCCGTCGTGACCTTGACCTTGACGTACGACCTTGAAAACCGAAAATCTATTTTTAGCCATATCTCGGGCACCGATCAACATAGGATGTTGAAACTTGGCATGAAGGTGGTTTGGCTTATGCCCGTTCTGATGATGGCATACCGATCAAGGTCAAGGTCAAGGTCAAAAAGATCGCTGGAGCCTGAAAATTGGAGGGTCTTTTTTTCTCCTTCTGTCTGTCCCAAGGATATCTTTCGAACGGGTTGACAGAATCACGTCAAATTGTGTGTGCTGGTGTGTCACCATGAGAGAAAGGCATCCGCGCAAACCCTTTTGCCGTCGTGACCTTGACCTTGGCGTACGACCTTGAAAACCGAAAATCTTTCAGGGGCCATAACTCCCACACCGTTAGTGTTAGAGTCTTCAAATTTGGCATGAAGGTACTTTGGCTTATTCCCGTTCTGATGGTGGCATTCTGATCAAGGTCAAGGTCACGGTCCGGGCGATCAGTAGGCCTTGAAAGTGGTAGGGGTCTACACATTGAGTTTTAAGCCATATTTTCCACATTGGTACTTGACAGAAGCGCTTCAGATTGTGTGTGGTACTGTATACCCTAGAGAAGAAAACATCCGAGCATAAATTATCACCATGCTGACCTTGACCTTGAAGTGTGACCTTGAAAACTGAAATTTCATTCTTTACGCTCTATGTTTCTTCTTCAAGCTGTATCTCGTGAACTAGAAGACAGAATCCCTTCCAATTTTGTGTCAGGATGTGACACTCTACGGGGTGTCGCAAGTGCGTGGCATTGCTGGTGACGGACATGTCTGCCGCTCGGCGACGCCCTTGTTTTTATATATTTTAGTTGTATCCATGAACGATAGTTTCGCTTGTACTTTAAAATTGTATCGGCAATCTTGTACTTTAGACAGACCCACCAATCTTTGTTGTTGTCCCACATGTGCCTGTTCGAGTGAGCCTTGAAGGCTTTGCCTCTTGTCAATTATTCTTTTAGTCATATTTTCAACAACAAAACAGACAAGAGTGATCTATATTATGAGAGACAGGCAGGCAAGAAGACGGATTCGAGACAGGGAGATAAAGAAAGAAAGAGTATAAACTGACGAATGGGGTTGGCAATCGGGAAGAGCCATATGGGCCGCTGTCACGCCAAACAAATGGTTCCCCAAAGCCAATTGGCTTTTTTCCTTCTTTTGTTTTGTGTCAGTCAGTGGAACCAGAGCAAAACGACTGCTTTGCGCCCTGCCGCGCCAACTTCCTTCGATGGACCGGTAATAGATGAGCCAATCAATGGTAGTGCCCGATTTATCATTCGTATCCATCTGCCTTTCAATCTTCCTTCTTGACCATTTCTGTCTCTGTCTCTCTCTCTCACTCTGTCTCTCCGTCTCCGTCTCCGTCTCTCTCTCTCTCTCTCTCTCTCTCTCTCTCTCTCTCTCTCTCTCTCTCTCTCTCTCTCTCTCTCTCTCTCTCTCTCTCTCTCTCTCTCTCCTCATTAAAGAAAATTATTCAATTCAATTATATATCTATCTCATTCTCTCTCTCTCTCTCTCTCTCTCTCTCTCTCTCTCTCTCTCTCTCTCTCTCTCTCTCTCTCTCTCTCTCTCTCCTCATGGCGATATATGGTCCCCGTGGGGTTACCGGGGGGGGGGGGGGGGGGGGGGTCTTTTGTAAAAAATAGTTCCCTCACCTTCTGGAAGTTCTGTGCTTGTAACTTCCTCTAATCTGCCACTCTCCTTGACTCTGCCTTTTCCCTTTGCTTTCTATCATCTACTATCTTTCTGACTTACTGGCCCATTCTCCTGCCTTTAACAAAAAAGTCTTCCAAATAATTCAGTTTCTCCGTTGAGCTCCTCCGAAATCGGAATGCGTCGGCTGTACGCAGTGGGGAGACCAGTGAAAACTGAAAACCGGACACATACGTACCTTACCCATCATGGCCATATGGCCTGGGAGCGCAGAAGAAGAAGAAGAAGAAGACGGTGATATGTGGTAAAATAGCAGTTAGGATTATGCACACCACAGGACAGATCGGTCAAACAGCGAGGTAATTTGAATCATCATTTTCAACTATCGTTGTCCTTGTCATTATGTTTTCATCTTAATCAGTAGTGGTTAATCTGTTTAACGTCCTCCGGTCTGGAACAGACACATATATGGGACATTAGTAGATGTAAAGATGGTGGAAACGATACTGGAGGCAATGCCCGGAGGCAGTGCAACACCAGCAAAATCCCGAATCTCCCAACAATGCAGATAGTTTTGCTCATCTTTAATTTAATCAGTCTCCCCGTCCTTCTCTTTTAATTCTTTCGTGGGTTTTTTTCTTTTTAGTTGTTTGTCTTATGTGATAGTTTGAAATATTTGAGAACGGGAGTCGTAGTAGTAGTTGTCGTTGTTGAATCCTCGCGGACGGTGTGTATTAGTTGCATCAGAAGTAGTTAGTGTTAGTAGCAGCAGAGAGTGACCTTACCTAAATCAGCTAAAGCGGGGCAACGGCAAGAACGCAACAGACTACCCTCTTGATTCTTCTTCGATCACTCAAACACTTTTCTGTCAATTACGAGCGCAGATGCGTCATACTGCCGTAATGCGCCT
>JAGGCT020000776.1:32500-37500 GCA_017654935.2 Phymorhynchus buccinoides | reverse complement strand
ACAATACTGGAGGCAATGCCCGGAGGCAGTATGAAACCAGTAAAGTCCCGATTTTTTAAAATTAATACAGATAGTTGTAGCGGTGACCACGCCTCGGTTAAACCTCATCGGCTATGGCACCGCCACAAGTAACGCTTTTTTGAAAAAAGAACACGTCCCATTGTTTAACACCACTTGTAGAGATACAAATAATATAATTTGTCAGTTTTCCACCTGATCTTACCCGATATTTCACAACCGTTATAAGTTGAAACTTTTAAATAACTTACCTCTAACACCATTTTTCGAGAAGAATGGGCTACATAATACTTCTATTGATATAGTCAAAAGCTTTTTCGAAATCGGTGAAAGCAACATAATTAAGATTGAAAAAAACCCTGCTTTGGATAAAGGTCATCAAAGCGAACGTTGTGGTCAACAGTGGAATAATCACGTTTCAAGCCTGCTTGGTATTTGGTATTAGATTATGGCGAAAGCACATGAATTCACACTTGTCTGGAGACAAGGAGAACCCATTTTTCTGTAAGTAATCAATGATGAGACTTGTGTTAGTTTGGTGATTTTGTAGGTATTTGGTTAGGGCTTTTGAGCTTTTCGTGAATGCTGACGACCAGATGGCTATGTCGTCAGCATACATAGAAATTTGACAATTATTGAGTTTTAACTTGGAAATATCATGGATCATGATGTTAAAAAGAGTTGGGGCGATAATACTGCCTTGGGGGACCCCCATGTCAATTTGATGTATTTTTGACACGGAGGACCCCACTTTAACTCTTAAAGAACGGTTGTTTATAAAGTTTTGTATGAAATTAAACATATTCCCGTGAATACCGAGACTGCTGATTTTATCTAAAAGCCTCCCATGCCAAACGGAGTCGTACGCCCCTTTAATATCAAAATGAAGGTGGCGAGGACTTTCCTGCGTCTCCCCTATCCAACTCGCAAAGGCCTTTTTGACATAGGAGGTTAGTCTTATAACTTGTTCCATGCAGCATCTATGTTTTCGGAAACCTGCCTGGAATTTGGGAAGAACGTTATTTTTTTCCAAATAGAATTCAAGTCTGCGTTTTACGATACGTTCGTAAATTTTACCCAGATGTGGGGTGAGGGAAATGGGGCGGTAGCTTGCGGGGTCCCTAGCCGGTTTTCCAGGCTTAGGGATCCCAACTACCTGTGCCTCCTTCCATGCTTTTGGGATTTCGCCCTCAGCCCAACATCCGGAGTAAAAATGGTGCAAGACTTTAAGAAAAGATGGGGGCAATTTCTTTATGATTGTATAGGAGATAGGATCATCTCCTGTTGCTTTATTAGTTTTCCTAATCATATTAATGGCGGCAGCAAGCTCGGTAATCTTTAAGGGAGCATTGATAGTATGTGAGTTATCAGTAGACTTTTCAAAGTGATAGTTTATTTTACGTTTATCCCGTTGAAAAACAGGCAGATGTTTCGTTTGGCTCGCCTGGGCAAATCGGTTGGCCAGGACATCAGCAGTGTCTGAGTCAGTGGCTGTCAATTTATCTCCAACTAAGACGCGAGTGTTAATATTGTAACCTTTATTTTGGACCAGCTTTAGGCGTTTCCAGGCCTTGCCTAGGTCCTTGAAATTAATAATGTCTTCCTTGTTAAAGTAGTTTAATTTAGCTTCATTTATCAAATCGTCACATTCTTTTTCTGCATTTAGTTTGTCGTCAAAGTTTGGTTTAGTAGGGTGTAGGTCAAAAGTAGTATATTTACGTTTTTTGTTTTTGATTGCTTTTTTAATTTCCTCGTTCCACCAGGGCTTACTGTTGGGTTTTGAGGGCGGTACTGTTGTAGGGATGGCTGTGTTTGCAGCTATTAGAATCTTTTTTCTGATGTTATCATAATAAACTTCTTTGTTTAGATCATTAAGGTCTTCAGTTGTGTATTTAGAAAGCAAAGATTGAAATAGTGGCCAATTTGCTTTTTCGAAGTTAAATTTGGGTTCTGGTGGTAAATTGGTGTTATTTACTGCTAAATTCAATTGTATGGAAATAGGTTTGTGGTCAGAATGAAGAGGATCCGAATAGGTGTACCATTCGTGATTTATCAGTAAATTTGGGCTGGCAAGGGATAGATCAATAGCTTTTGGATAGAAGTGAGTAGAGGCGTCTGGATAATATGTAGAAGAACCATCGTTTAGTAGAATTAATTGTGAGTCATTTATTTCGTTGTAGAGAAAAATATCAGGATATGTTTTTGTACAGAAAGGTTCCCAGCTGATGTGGTGAGCATTGAAATCACCAACAATCAGCCAGGATTTCTCTGAGGAAAGATTTGAGAGCCAGTTAGAGATAGGCACTTTTGAATATCCTTTAGGATAGTAGATGTTTAGAATGTTGATAAATTCGTTATTAACTTTAGTTTGGATCATTGTGGAGTAGCGCAAGCCTGTTAGATTTTCTTCTGGGATTGGGACTTCAGTGAAATTTAGAGATTTATGAATATAAGTGGCTGTAAAAATCCTATCTTCTTTGTTACTAATAGATGGTGGATAGTAATATCCAGTAATGTTAGGAAGTTTTCCATATGTTAAACGAATGGATTGCAGACAGAGTATTTGATAAGAGATTTGTGAGTTGGCTAGAAACTGAATTAGATAATCTTGTGTGGTGTTTAGGGAACGGCAGTTCCACTGTAATACATTTAAACCTTCGTGCAGAGTTGTAAAAAAAGGGATTTTATTGACTAGTAAGATGTGGGGGTTAAGGTAGAGCTTTGGGTTTCGCTCTCTGCGAACCCAGTCTGTGTCTTGTTGCCTGTGGCGCTGGAGAGGCACCACAGGCAATCTCTGCCAGTTGCATGATGTTTAAAGCATTCTTAGGATCAATAGGAAGATCCTCAGAGTCAGTGATTAAAGAGGACAGGTCCTCGATTAAAGTCTTTGGTTGATTAGAGGTTCTGGCTTGTGCCAGACATCATAGAATACGAGTTATGAATGATTATTTCATAGATTTGTTTTCTTCTTTGGGAATGTTAAGGTTTACGAGTTGAGGGGTTATTGTGTGAGTTTGTTTTGTCAGTGTATTGTCAATGTGTTTGGTTATTGTCGTCATTATTGTCTCAGTCATTTTTGCCAGTTGTTTAGAAATCATTTCTTCGACTTTTTCTTCAGTGATTTGTTCTGAATTTCTATGTGATCTTTTCCTTTTTTTCTTTTTTTTCCGTTTCTGGGTTGAGGGTGGAGAGGTGATCACCTCCGCCTCTCCCGGATCTTCCACATGTGAGTGGTCCAGGGGAGCCGGAGCAGGCTGATCTTTAGGCTTTGCTGTGGGTTTGTTACCTCTGGCCCTGCTGGCGTATGAGTCAGCCGAACTCCCAAGTGGAATTGGCTGAACTCTCCAGCTAGGGTCGACTGTGGGAGTGTTTGTTTTAGGTTGTTTCTCTTTTAGGTCTTTTTCAGTTTGTAAATTCTCTTTTGCCCTCCTGATGGCCTCGCTGTAGGGCAAAAAGGCTTCTCCTCTGATTTTGTTGGCCCTCAGTCTCAGCTGATACTGAGGGCATCCTTGATAGGCGGCGGAATGCCCGCCGCCACAGTTGACACATTTCTGACTTTGGTTGCATTGTTGTGCTGAATGTCCAGGGGCAGAGCACCTGGTGCAAATTTCCACTCTCGCTCTGCACTGGCTGGGACCGTGCCCATACCGGGCGCACCTGAAGGCACCGTCGCACCGGGGCCACGTATGGTGCCACAGGGAACTCCTGGGCATCGATCTTTACCAGTGCAGGCAGTATTGGTTTTGTGAAGATGATTTTTATGGCACGAGATTCTGTGCCATCTCTGTTGTTTAATCTTTGTATGGATTTAGCGTTTGAAATATATGTCTTGAGGTCTTCGAGATCTTCTTCGAAGGGGATAGGCTTAATTACCCCCTCAGTGGTGGCCTCAGGAATGGTACATTTAATATTTATGGAGGAGATTGATGTCAGTTTTGCCAGTTTATATTGTTGAGAGGCCGATTTACAGCCAATCAACCAGCGGTTTCCATTTAGTGGCCTCTGGCTGAGGATGTCCCCCACATTATTTCTAAAGATTTTCAAGTTTGTAGTGGGACCCAGTGCCCTGAAGGTAGCCGTGCCTGTGCACAGGTCCTCCAGGATCACTGGGTACTCAAGAAAGATAGGTGGGATTGTGTTTTGTTGACGAGGGGGGGGGGCGTCTTCGTTGCTGTCGAACTTTGATGAAGTCCCCACCCTCATCTGAATCAGAATCCAATTCTGTTTCTTTGTTGTTTTCTTTGTCAGGAAGATCTTTGGGGCCCCAGATCGAAATAGGCTCCTCTATCAAGGAGGGAGCCATGGGGGAATCATTTTTGTTTTCTTGGTGGAGAGCCTTAGAGGTCATCTCCTGGATTGGACTTGTGACAATTTTGATAGTTGGAGACAGGGGGATATCATTCTCTGTCTCTTCCATTGATCCCAAATCTTCTTTGTTCTTTTTATCTTTCGGTCCTGTCATCTCAGGGCTACTTTTTTCCTCATTGGAATGTCTTGATTTTCTTTTAGCCTTTCTTGTAGGAGTTAGATTGAAAACTTCCTTTCTTTTTTGTGGCACAAGTTCTGCCGTGAAAATCGAATCTTCTTCTGAACTGGTGTCCAGGTAATGAGTCATTTCTTCAGGGTTAGCCATGGTCATAGACCTTACAACAATAATTAAATACTATCTTACAACTATAATGTGGTTTAAACTCGCTATGGGACAAGCCTAGTGTCCTTCAAAAAGACCAGGAGAGACACCGAAGTTCTCCCGTGGCCGTATTGAAGTAAAGAGAGCGTTCTACATTTTTCCTATTTTGTTTCCCGGGGGAACCAATCAGAATGTTATGGCTCCCGCGAGAACCAATCAAATGCCTGCAGGTGTTAACCTGACTGGTGTCACAGCACTACTCTAGTTATGACCAAAAATCCACTCTCGGAACACTAAAAAAGAGGTCCGAGAGTAAAGAAATGGCCAACACAACAATTAGTCTAATTTATAG
>JAGGCT020000776.1:0-27500 GCA_017654935.2 Phymorhynchus buccinoides | reverse complement strand
CAGTAATCGGTCTTTTACTTCGCATTGAATTAATGTGTGTGTGTGTGTGTGTGTGTGTGTGTGTGTGTTTGTGTTGTTCTGTATTTAATTAAGCCCGTTCAAGGTTGGTTTTACGTCTCATTAGGCGTTGCCTCTTATAGACAATTTTCATTAATACCCGTTTCCCACTTTTTTATACTTTGGATCCCTCATTCATGGCGCTTCTTTGTCTCGCCAATCTCTCCAATACCTCTTTCTCTTGTCACTTCCTTACATGGGGACAGGGAAGACAGGGAATCAAGGATGGAACGGGTGGGGGGTTGGGGGTGCAAATGAAAAAGGGAGAACCCTTACAACCAATGGAGAACCCTTACAACCAACTCCCCAGGAATAGAAGACTGGCAGCCCCGCTCCTGTTACCGGCCCTCGCACGTAATTAGACGGCCATTGTGCCCCCAGTTGGAGAGCGTAATGCACCAAGGGAAGTGCCCACGGGGCACCACGCCGCTGCACAGAGGGTTGGGAGCCCGGTTGTGCACTTCCTAAGCATCTTCCCTGGAGCTTGAAAGAAGGTGAAGCGGGCTAGATGTCCCGGTCAGTAGTTGACAGCAGCGACAATTCTGGATAAGAGGGCCTCTAAGCAGGGCACAACTGAGTCAGTGATTAAACAACGTTCTTGGAAGATCATACAATTCTTTCAAAATAGAGACATTTTGTTTGGTTTTAAAATATCAAGGTGAGGTGTGGTGGCGTTGTAGTAAAGCGTAGACTCTGCCTGTTCATTTGTATACACATGTCATGTCGCCCTTGATTCTCAAGCGATATACACTAAAGTGGTTTCTTGTTCTGGAGCAACGAAGCCATACTTAGGCCTTAATTTACCACTACCAGATATGTGTTTGCAATGAAGCCATAATTAGACCTTAGTTTACACCTACCAGATCTTTGTCTGCAATGAAGCCATAATCAGGCCTTAGTTTACACATGCCAGATCTTTGTCTGCAATGAAGCCATAATCATACCTTAGTTTATGCCTACCAGATCTTTGTCTGCAATGAAGCCATAATTAGACCTTAGTTTACACCTACCAGATCGTTGTCTGCAATGAAGCCATAATCATACCTTAGTTTATGCCTACCAGATCTTTGTCTGCAATGAAGCCATAATTAGACCTTAGTTTACACCTACCAGATCGTTGTCGGCAATGAAGCCATAATCATACCTTAGTTTATGCCTACCAGATCTTTGTCTGCAATGAAGCCATAATTAGACCTTAGTTTACACCTACCAGATCGTTGTCTGCAATGAAGCCATAATCAGGCCTTAGTTTATGCCTACCAGATCGTTGTCTGCAATGAAGCCATAATCTGGCCTTAGTTTACACCTACCAGATCTTTGTCTGCAATGAAGCCATAATCAGGCCTTAGTTTACACTAACCAGATCTTTGTCTGCAATGAAGCCATAATCAGGCCTTAATCAGATCTTTGTCTGGCATGGCACTGATTCAGCCTGTCTCAAACGAAGCGAATGTCTCTTAATCTTATCCTCCTCGCAACAGCGGTGGATTTCGGACTCTTGTCTGAAGTCATGTCAACCTAGGCAAAAGAGTAGGAGTGACGTAATCGCTAGAATTTGCAAAAAAAAGAAACTTGAGATCGGCATATTCAACTGTCCTATCACTTCTTATTCAGGCCCATTCGGTGAAAGTGTGGTGGATCTGGTGTTCAAGGCAGGTGACCTGGGTCGAGTTTCTCTAGACGACGGTCGCGCGCGCATAACTGTTCCGCCAAAAGGGGTCTAAGAAACACTTGAGAAAACGTTTGCGGAAGAATATTGCAAGCTCTTGTCTGATTGGTTAAAAAAATAGTATTATTTTAACCAAACCTTAATGGACCAATCAATATCAAGAAATGCATTAACCCCCTACTAGTTTCGGATAGTTCACCGCTTGCTCGATGTTTGGCAAGAACAAAACGTCACGCGAACAATCGGCAAACGAAGGGTGTTTCTTATACCGTTTTTGCCGATTTGGACGAGCGCAACGTAACGTTAGCCCTTGTAAAACGCACCCCCTGTTGTGACTGAACACTACGAAATGAATAACCCTTC
Organism: Phymorhynchus buccinoides; assembly: GCA_017654935.2. Lineage (NCBI taxonomy): Eukaryota > Metazoa > Mollusca > Gastropoda > Neogastropoda > Raphitomidae > Phymorhynchus > Phymorhynchus buccinoides. The sequence goes on along the minus strand of JAGGCT020000776.1, from coordinate 25,411 downwards.
AAAATAGAAGAACGCGAGAACATGTGATATGGAGTGCCCCACTTGCTCTAGCTCTAGTAGTTCACATTAGTTCCGGCTAAATCCATTCACTGCACCCCCCCCCCCCCCCCCCTCCCCCTTCTAACTCCCGCTTTGCTTGAAATAACAATGACTCAGTCAGTTGATGGTTGAGCCTGACAGAGTGATGACAGACACACACACACACACACACACACACACACACACAACACAAACATATTCCACCTTTCCTCCATTGTGAATGACATTTTCACCAGTTTGTTGAATGTTACCATTCCCACCCCCCACCCGTCCACTTCTGTCAATTTGTTAAGTCAGTGGGGCTTTGATACCAAGCTAACAATAATTGGCATCATTCGTTTCAAAGTGAAAACCATTGTCGAGTTCCGGACTTCAGGCCAACACGGCATGCCGTCTGATTTTTCAGAAAATGTTTTCATACGTGTTCATTTTTTACTGTCGAAATGTTTGCCTTTCTTGTCTCTACTTTCTTTTGTTTTTTTTGGGGTGAAATTCGGATTGCTCCCACCTGGAGAGCGCGTCGCTGCCCCCCCTCCACACCCCTTGTTTTTATAACTTGCATGCGATTTTGGTGTGACTGATGAAGAAGGAAAGAGGGGGTGGGGGTGGGGGGTAAAGGTTCATCAACTGACAACTTTTTCGTTGTCACTGGGCTTAGCGTGTGCTAAGTGCATGGGCACACGGGACCTCGGTTTATCGTCTCACCCGAAAGACTCTACGTTCAGACCGTAAGGCCTAGTGCAGAGTGAGAAGAAAAATCCCATGTACCCAAGTTCGAACTCGGGTTTATTGTATACGAGGCGAACGCGTTACCTCTGTGCCACTCTACAGTTGGTATAAAATAGTGCAACGTATGGGTGTTTCATTGAAGCATTTTTTCGCTTTAGTTTTTAATTTCTTTGTGTGGGTTTGTTCCACACAATGCATCCCTCCTATTTTATTTTAATCCATACTCCTCTTCTAAGTACCCCCCCCCCCCCCCCCCCTCCAACCATTACGTTGCAATCTTTTTCAAGACCTCTTGCTTGTCACTTTTCTCGATGATAATGAGAGTGTTTCTGGCAAGGGTGTGAAAGAGGAGAGAGGAGAGGAGAGACGTGACATCCTTTTAATGAAAGACCCACCCGGTCACGAGGCAAAATCACGGGTTTCACTTGTTTGCCCTCTTATACCTCGCAAGAAATCTTGTTTTTACCATGTTTGACTCCCATACAAATGCCCCCAAATTGAAAACGAAACATCATTTTAATTAAAGAGAAGCCTCAATTTGAAGATGGGGACATTTGTATGTGGGTCACAGCTACCCAGAACCCCCCACCCCCCACCCAAGGGACTTAATCATGGTGTGTCAGTGGGTCTTTAACACCCCTGGAAGATTGCAAGACCTGCATCTGTCACTGCTCCTTGTGCCGTAATTAGACCAGCTTTGTTCCCTAGTTCGGAGACCATAATTCACGCAGGGGAGTGGCCAGCTAGCCTACAGTGGATGCCCGCTGGGCATCTGGGCATCTTGCCCACGTGAAGGAGATCCCTGGAAGTCGTAGCAATGACAATGTGTACTCTCGGAAGATGTTGACGAAAGTCTGCAGTTGCAGGCCCCCTACCGTGTTAAGGATGTCATTTTAGAATTTAAAACACCCCAACAGAATGGAATAAAGCACGGTCCAGGAAAAAGACCATAACGCTGTTCAAAGTGCTTTGATGTATTTGTATACAGGAGCAGCGAGATGCGTAGGCCTACGAATACGAATACGAATGTTTAATGAGGGTAAACGGATAAGCTCAAGCTTCTTTAAACCATGCCCTCGAGGACTACTGGTTTATGTGTGTGTGTGTGTGTGTGTGTGTGTGTGTGTGTGTGTGTGTGTGTGTGTGTGTGTCTATGTGCGTGTGTGTGCGTTCGTTCGTTCTTAGTTTGCGTGCGTGCGTGCGGGTGTGTGTGTGCGTGTGTGTGTCTGTGTTTTCTTTGGTTCGTGTGTGCCGGTTTTCGTTCTAGTTTATCTTATTCGTTTCTAACTATTTATTAATTCTAGTAAAGGTCTACAAAGACGGACCAACCATCAACCACTAAAACATAAACCTCTTTCACTGAGGTATAAATGAAGCTAGACAAAACTCCCCAAAAGTACCTTTTCGGCAGTCAATTGGAGGCAATTCCAACAAGTGCAACGCCGGGCAGATGCAAAGTCCCCTCGCAGCATCGCCGAGATACTCCGAAATCGGAATGGCGTAAATTTGACCTTAATGTAAAACAGTGGATAGCTTGCATCTTGTTCAACAAGTATACCAAATTTGACGATAATAGACTGACTAGTTTTTTATATATAGCCTTGGGGTTCGGACCCGTGATTTGAGCGCGCGCGATCATGCGCACACAGAAAAATTCATGACAACTGTGTTATAGACCATTCATCAAGAAATGTTGTGAAAAAAACTGCATTAAAATAGATGCAAAACTTCGCGAGATATTAGCGATTATGTGTTTCGGTATTTGAACCCCGTAACTGGCGCGACCTTGACCTTAATGTAAAACTAAATACATCAGTGGCTAGCTTGCATCTTAGCAAACTAGTATACCAAATTTGATGATAGACTGAATAGTTTTGGAGAAAAACGGACGAATAGCCGGACGGACGGAGGCACCGGACGGACGGACGGACCAGACAAAAACCTTCGGCTCGGGGACTAATAATTAACAGTTCCTACCAATTATAATCCGCGCCCTGCCCCCACGAAGCTCCCATGCTGTGGACTGTAATGATCTGATCAGTCCATCAACAGTGGTGGTGTGCCAATCCGGCTGATGGCAACCCTCCTGCCCACCCTTCCCCTTCCTCTGTCCTGACCTTGCTTATCCCTTACCCCCATCCCCTGGCCTCCTGTGATGGACATTGCCCCCCCCCCCCCCCCCCCCCCCCCCCCCCCCCCCCCCCCCCCCCCCCCCCCCCCATGCTGACAACTGCTTCATCAACGTGCTGTTGACGCCTAGGGGACTTCCCATAGCAAATCACTACAGGCGTCAGCCCTGATTGAACTTTAATAATAAATAATAATGAGGAAAAATTATATAGCGCCCATCCTACTATGTAGGCTACAGGGCGCTTTACACAAAATTAAAATGGAATAAAAACATGAAACAAAAATTCAATAACATCAGCAGACAAAAACAATACACATATCAATCAGCAACAACAACTGCTGTGACTACTACTACTACTACTACTACTACTACTACTACTAGGACTAATGCACGTATGCATTTTCACACAATTCACAAGCATGAAATAACAGCATAATATTCACAAAAACAACACGCACACCCAGCCTGCACAAGCACACACACACACACACACACACACCGTCAATGTCACATTTGTGCACCACAATGGTTTAACACCCATGTCACTAAAAGGCATCAAATCAGGGCCTGTTATCAGAAGACGCATTTTTCTTAATTTTGGGAGGTAAGAATAGGCCTAAGAGGAAGAGGAAGTATTCCAAGGTTCCAAGGTCACAGAGGAATTTCCAACATTGCACATAATTGTTTTTTATACCCAGCTAAGTTTGTTTTGGCTAGAAAATGGCTGGTGGCGAAAGGGTTAAATGTTTGTATAATTATATGTCGTTTTTAATGAATTTCCCATTACCAGGGGGAAATACAACGAAACAATAATCACTTACCCTAAAACTCAGACCACGCCATAGCATTGTGTCATAAGTCATGTGTTATGATGATTGTAAACCCAGACAAAAATACAAACGTCGTTGTTACAAGAACACTTTATATGTAAAACAAACTGCTCTGTTTGACAATGCAATGAATTGTGTGCACCGTGACTCACACAGAATGATCAACGTTTTGCTGTACTGTACCGTACTGCGTGGTCTAAAGAAATCACTTCTACAGCTTTGTCGTTTGTGGATGACTATAATGTCTCTCAAACTAGAAGGGATTGGCATTGGCTCTTGATGCTGCAGTCGTTGGGTTGGTTGGCCAATGGGAACCTTCTCAAATTTACTAACTGGCCATTGAACAAGAGCTCTGTGAGTACACCCCCCCCCCCCCACACACACACACACACACCCACCCCTCTCCACACACACACATTGTGTGGTCCTACTTTCCTCTGCATTTAAAGTTACTTCTTTCTCCCAAATCCCTCCTCCAATGCCACTTCCCAATATAACTCTCCTCTCTCCAGCTTTTCGAGACCACTTCCTTGTTATGCTCGGTGTCCATCTGTGTTCTACCGAGGACCCAGCATGTTTGACAAATCGTGTGAAAGGTAGCACACGCCTTGTTGCTTTTGACTTGCTGACAGGTTATACACACAAGCAGGTCTGCTTCTTTTGGTCTCTCTCTCTCCCCCAAGACCCAAACAAACATGGGCGACAGCAGACCAAATGCGTACACAACGCACGCCAGTCGGCAGCAGGTGTGAGAAAACTGCAGAATGAAACAAAACAGATGCTTTGTATTAGCCAGGACACAAGATGTACACCGAGCCTTAGGCCTATGTCCCTTCCCCAGAGAAGAGAAGCAAAGAGACGGAAGGAAGGTTGTAGGACTGGAGGATTGAGAGAATGTATGATGAGGGTTGGGGCGGAGGGAAGGGAGGGGGAGGGGGGGGGGGTAGGGGGGGGGACCATCCTTTCAATTCAGCCAACTCTCCAACTGAACACAAGGACACCATCGAACACAAGACGGACTGCCACGCAGCCATACTACTGCCACAGCTTGTTGTCTGTAATTAGACAGCCATTGTTCTCTGGGCAAAGAACAACAATGCTGAAGAATTGGGGGAAGGGAAGCGGGTGGGGGTGGGGGAGCGCTTCAGGCAAAATGGGCACCATCATTTTAGAACAAGGGTGGGCGGGGGAAAATGAAGCGACGGGGGAGGGCAGCGAGTGAAGGATGAGGAGGGGAAGGCTAACGTGCTTAGACAGTAGACAACATCCATCAATACTACTACTACTACTACTCATGAGGAAAAGTTATTGAAGTGGAATAAAACATGAAACAAAAATCCAATAACATGAGCAGAAAATACACATAACAATCAACAACAACTGCTGTGACTACTACTACTACTACTATTTCTACTACAACTACTACTACTACCACCACTACTACTACTTATAATAGGCCTAATACAAGTATGCATTGTCACACAATTTGCAAGCACGACATACAATTATATATTTACAACATACACACACAAAAAAGACATATATACACACACACACTCACTCGTTTACATAAACACATCACACACACATACACGCGCACGCACACATACACCACAGGCACACACGCCAACACACGTGAACATTTTCTGCATTGAACAGATTCACTGAGAAGCAACATTCTGCTGTTCGTGGGAAAGGGATAGCGTTAAGATCAGCCTAGGGTTCACTGGAACTACTGAGCCTCTAATCCACCTAAGCCGATCCATTCTGAGTAGCTTAACCCTTTCGCCGCCATCCATTTTTCAGCCAAACAATACCATTACATTTAATTGGGTAGAGAAAAAAAAAATCCAGCAATATTGGGAATTCCTCTGTGACATGTATAACACTAGACCTATCCTTACCTCCTAGAATCAAGAAAACAGGGTCTTCAAATAACAGGCCCTGATTTGATGCCTTTTAGAAACATGGGTGTTATAACCATTGTGGTGCATAAATGCGACATTGGCGGTGAAAGGGTTAAAAAGGCATAGCAGCCGATCCAAAGAATCGGGTATCATAATTCCGACAACTTTCGCATCGCGCAACAGGGGGGAAAAAGAGGGGGATAAAGTGTTGCGAACGCGAGCAGGGAGGCGAATGAGGCCACGCGGAATGGAAGTTAGGTTTTACGTCCACTCGGCTGCAACACAGCACATATGGGACGAAACATCAACCAACCATCATTCAATGTTCGGAGCAGATCCTGGGGGTACTTCAATGCCAATTCAGATCTGATCATGGGGCAGTGGGTGGATGCCTCGTGCCTCCATACGGGGAGCTGGACAACCCCACCCCCTCCACGAGTCTCTCCGCGTGGGGATACCGGGGGGTCTTTCGTAAAAAAATAGTTCCCTCACCTTCTGGAAGTTCTGTGCTTCCTCTAATCTGCCACTCTCTTTGACTCTGCCTTTTCCCTTTGCTTTGTATTATCTACTATCTGTCTGACTTATTGGCCCATTTTCCTGCCTTTCCCCCAAAATAATCCTCAAAATAATTATTCTCATTTGAGCTCCTCCGAAATCGGAATGTGTTGGCTGTGCGCAGCGGGGAGACCAGTGAAAACTGAAAACCGGACACATACGTACCTTACTCATTATGGCCATATGGCCTGGGAACGCAGAAGAAGAAGAAGATCTGATCAAGGATAACTACTGATGAGGCCACGCGGCTCGAGTCCCTCCTTTATATAATACTCCGGCTGTGAGTCCAGTCTGTACCCTTATTTAGCACAAACAAGAACCAAATGATCTTAGTATATCATGCCTAACCCGAGCTTTTAAAAAAATAGGCCTAATGTTATATTGTTTGTACATTTGTTCTTTTTTTTTACTCCTGTACCAGCGCTTTATACAAATATGTGACTCAGCACCACGAAGGGGACGTTAAGTGTAAAAAATGACCATTCTGAGAAAACGGCATAGTTGAAAACTTCCGGCAATTCTCTTTCTAATGAAAATGATCAAAATAGCTTCTCTTTCTAATGAAAATGATCAAAATAGCTTCTGTCATATCCAGCTCTGAAATTGCAAGATTACAATAATTGATACGTTAGTTAATATTAATTTTCTTTTCTTTGCCCCAAATCCTTTTTTTTCTTTTCTTTTTTTTGTTTCCTTCTACCCATCACGGTCATACTCTCTCTCTCTCTCTCTCTCTCTCTCTCTCACACACACACACACACACACACACACACACACACACACGCACGCACACACACATACACACACACACACACACACACACACACATATATACACACACACACACACACACTCTTTTCCCCTCATTTTAATTCAATATTTGTTTATGTCTGTTTTGTTTTTGTTTAATTAATGTATTTATTTACGTCTAATATCACCATTGTTGTGAACAGACTTTAAATTAAATCAATCAAATCAAATCTTTCTAATGATATAAAATCTATTCTTGTATCCTTTTGTTGTTGCAGAGCTATGAGCATTTAAACTTGGTAAAGTGGCTGTCGGCCATTTTGAGAAATCACGGTCTAAAGTCTAGCCTTGCCTAAGAAAATGCATCAACCTACACAGTTTAAAACAGTTTTTGAAGTATTTAGAGATCATATTAAAGACTATCCTTTATGGATATTAAAGATAAGATGTTAGAGAGCAGGAAAGTACCCATAACTCAAAATTGATGAAAATGAGATTTGTTGACTGTAAGTCTTTTGTGAGAAAGAAGCCCAGCGACTTAATGTCCCTTTCGTGGTGCTGAGTCAAATATATTACATTTATAGAGTACAGCATATACGAAGTCTACTCAGACATGGCTGCCAAGTATAAAAATCAGTAACCTAACTTGTGATTTTTCTTAGTATTCTAATATACAAGTAACTGACATTGTTGAACAATACTTATTTTTGTAAATTGTTATAACGTTTGTGTACTCTGAACATGATTGTTTGAAATAACCAGACTTGTGCTGGTACTCTTTAGTCCGTCACCAAGACGGACTATTGCGATGGGCTGGTTTGTATTTTTTTTTTTTTTTTTTTTTTTTTCTGTCTGTCCCAAGGATATCTCCCGAACCGCTTGACCGAATCGCGTCAACTTTTGTGTGAAGGTGTGCCTCCTTAATAGGAAGAGATCGGCGCAAACCATTTTGCCGTCGTGACCTTGACCTTGACGTACGACCTTGAAAACCGAAAATCTATTTTTAGCCATATCTCGGGCACCGATCAACATAGGATGTTGAAACTTGGTATGAAGGTGGTTTGGCTTATGCCCGTTCTGATGATGGCATACCGATCAAGGTCAAGGTCAAGTTCAAAAAGATCGCTGGAGCCTGAAAATCGGAGGGTCATTTTTTTCTCCTTCTGTCTGTCCCAAGGATATCTTTCGAACGGGTTGACAGAATCACGTCAAATTGTGTGTGCTGGTGTGTCACCATGAGAGGAAGGCATCCGCGCAAACCATATTGCCGTCGTGACCTTGACCTTGGCGTACGACCTTGAAAACCGAAAATCTTTCAGGGGCCATAACTCCCACACCGTTAGTGTTAGAGTCTTCAAATTTGGCATGAAGGTACTTTGGCTTATGCCCGTTCTGATGGTGGCATACCGATCAAGGTCAAGGTCACGGTCCGGGCGATCCGTAGGCCTTGAAAGTGGTAGGGGTCTACACATTGGGTTTTAAGCCATATTTTCCACATTGGTACTTGACAGAAGCGCTTCAGATTGTGTGTGGTACTGTATACCCTAGAGAAGAAAACATCCGAGCATAAATTATCACCATGCTGACCTTGACCTTGAAGTGTGACCTTGAAAACCGAAATTTCCTTCTTTGCGCTATATGTTTCTTCTTCAAGCTGTATCTCGTGAACTAGAAGACAGAATCCCTTCCAATTTTGTGTCAGGATGTGACACTCTACGGGGTGTCGCAAGTGCGTGGCATTGCTGGTGACGGACATGTCTGCCGCTCGGCGACGCCCTTGTTTTAAATACAATTGTTTTAAAATATAATAAGTCACATAATATGTTCCGTTTATCGTAATTACCATGAATGAAAGTTAGGTTTTATGTCCACTCGGCTGCAAAACAGTACATATGGGGCGAACCATCACGAGTTCAATGCTCTAAGCAGATCCTGTAGGCACTGCAATACCAGGTCTGATCTGAGTCTGTGTGGATAATGATATATGGGTTAGTATTCCAAAAAGGTAATTAGCTAAAAATGTTCCTAAAATACAGCTTTATGTATGGTAAGAAAGGCAAAAACGGAAAAATACAATTAACCGAGAAATGCATGGGGGGTGGCACATCTTTACCTTTACCAATTACTAATTACTTATACATAAAAACAGCATAAAATGTTCTTAATGAAGAACATTTAAACTTATTCTCTCAACCCATACAGTTTCTACTCACTCGTAGCTTTCGCCAAGCGTCCGCCTGGCTTCCTCAGCGCTTGCACACTGAAGGTGGAGACTTGGAGTTCAGTCAACACGCCGGTGAGATGAACGCACGACGTGTGACTGAATAAGGGAGTTGTAGACTGCTGGCAAGACGTGTCTGCCCCTGTCCCTGTTCAGCGTGGGTTTGGGGGCCGCGATATGAATGGCCTCTTTTTGTTGTTCTTATTGTTTGTTTTCCTTTTCTGGTATGTTTAAAACACTTACAAATACAAATGCCGTTTTCCCCCCTTCTCTTTTCTGTATATGCGTGTGTGTGTGTGTCTGTAGGTATGTGTGTGTGTGTGTGTGTGTCTGTCTGTCTGCGTGCGTACGTTGTGTGTGAATGTACTTGTATACACGTGTAGCCTCTAACGTTTGTGTATGTGTGTTGATGTATGTGGTCAGTCCGTGCAACTCAGCGTTGCTATGGCTTACTGAATGAAAGATGAATAATGAATTGGTGTCAATAAATGTGTGTGTGTGTGTGTGTGTGTGTGTGTGTGTGTGTGTGTGTGTGCGTGTGTGCGCGTGTGTATGAGTGTGAGAGAGAGTTGCTTTGTATATGCGTTGTTGCTGGTTTATGTCATTCTTAAACACCATTTGTGTTGTCTACTTGTTGATGAATATTCGATTGTAAAGCGCTTTGGGCTCATTTGAGGTAAAGCGCTATATAAATGTACTATTATTATTATTATATTCTTAGTACACCAAGCTTTGTGTCCAGACCACGAACAGAAAACTATGCACGGAATATACTGACCAAAGCGGATCTGTGGTATACTTTTGTATACTTTTTGTTTTTTCAACAAGACTAAGTCCTTCTACAAGCCTTGTCCTTTACACTACTTCTCATGAGACCCATACTTTTTGTCTTAAAAGAACAGTTTTTAGTCTTCTTTAGCTTTGTTTTGCAATTTTGTCTGCAGAATCAAACATGCCAACATGTCAAAACATTCCCCGGGCGTCAAGTCTTCTTTTTTGATGCTGTAATTTCCGAGCTTCCAGAGTCTTACATGGTTTAATTTATTTTCTGTTATATGAAGAACCAGAGCAGGATAACTTCAGAATTATAGCATAGCCCCCCAGGCCCCACCCACCCACTCCCTGTCCCAATGAGTAACTTGGGAATGACACACACGCGCGCGCGCGTTTGTGTATGTGTTTGTACCTGCCAGCGAGCACGTGTGTGTGTGTGGTTGTGTGTGTGTGTGTGTGTGTGTGTGTGTGTGTGTGTGTGTGCGTGTGTGTGTGTGCGTGTGCGTGCGTGTATGTGTGTGTGTGGCCTCAGTGCCAGCGCACACGTGTGTGTGTGTGTGTGTGTGTGTGTGTGTGTGTGCGTGTGCGTGTGCGTGTGCGTGTGTGTGTGTGTGAGAGGGGGAGTGCTTTATGATATGAAGAGTGTACTATTAAAACATTATTTTCCTGCGTCACACGCACACACACGCACGCGCACGCACACGCACGCACACACACACACGCACGCACACACACACACACACACGCGCGCGCGCGCGCGCGCGCGCGCGCACGTTGTATGCTTCCACACAAGCACGCTCACACACACACACACTGAGGGGAAAAACAATCACTTATATTGTCACTTTTTTTTTTTCCCTTTCCATTTTGTTGATATTTTTGTAAAATCTGCAAGAGGCATAATATTTCATAACTTGTGTTAACAAATAATTGAAAGACCAACGGGCTCAAACACGTTACATGTAACTGTCACACTACTCACACATATGCGCACACGCACGCACACACACACACGCGCACGCGCACGCACACAAACACACACATATTAATAAGCAAACGCACATACACGCACACGCGCGCGTGTTTGTGCACACATACGCTCACTCAATCACATACACACACCGCACGCGCGCACACGCACACACACACATACGCGCGCGCACACAAATATAAAGATTATAATCAAAGAAACACAAATACAGAAATAAAATAATGACAACAATAAAATCGTTATTAAACAGTATAACCTATCAATCTAAACGAAATGTAATCAGTTAAAGTATGAGAAAGAGGTGTGGGGAGAGGGGCGGGGTCGAGTCAGAAACAGACAGAGATTAATTGAGAGAGGGGGGGAGAGAGAGGGAGAGAGAGAGAGAGAGAGAGAGAGAGAGAGAGAGAGAGAGAGAGAGAGAGAGAGAGAGAGAGAGAGAGAGAGAGAGAGAGAGAGAGAGAGAGAGAGAGACGCACACAGAGAGAATAGCTAGAAAGACAGATACCGACAGATAGAACACGGACAGTGACATTACACCAAGGGATAAGAAAACATGGACGCAACTCGAAGAGAATGCCTGCATCTGGCCAGAAATCCATTTAAAAAAAAAGGATTTTCCAATCATCAGGTGACAAAGGTTCGACAAAGCTTAAAATAAAAAAATGTTTCTTCCATTCAAATCCCATGTCTCTTTCTCTGTTGTTGTTTTTGCCTAGAAAATTAGTGAACAACCCAAAGGCAGTGGCCTGATTTTGTTGTGGGGTTTTATTTTATTTTTGTCTCCTTCATTATGATTCAACTTCTAATCTTCTCCATCATTAAGAATCTAGAATACTAGTCATTTTAGTTTTTGTAATATGAATTCTAATAGTTCAGTATCCATTCATTTATTTATTTGATAGATTTACATACTTTCTTATATTCAACACATATTAATGATCTATTCAGTTAGTTATTGCTGATGGTTTCAGTGTAAGATGATGTTTAAATCCGACTACAGAGGATGTGGGGGTGGGGGTGGGGAGGGGTAGCCTTGTCCAGTATACATAAAATAAGTAACAACACTATTATTCATTTTTATTACACAAATAATGTGTTTACTTTTTATTTTCTATCTAACTGTTTTTTGACTGACCTCATTTTATTATAATCATGGAAGTTAACAAGGCTGTTTTTTCTTATGTTACTAGAGCGAGACTTTCTCTAGTCAAATAACTCAGTTTCAATTGCTGCCTATGTTACAAATAAAATACAAGTATTTCCTCAGTGTGTGTGTGTGTGTGTGTGTGCGTGTGTGTGCGTGCGTGTGCGTGTGCGTGTGCGTGCGCGTGTGTGCGTGCGTGCGGGCATGAAAGCATGCTGGTTGTTGTTTGTTTTCTTTTGCTCTGACAGCTTTAGAATGCCATTGCACGTGAACATACCTGAAGATTAATAACAGTGTTTTTATTTTTATTATCACGTTCTTGTACCAAAAAATATAGATACAGAAATTGAAAAGAAATGAATGATTATGATTTCATATTTTTTTCATCACGTCTTTGTTTGAAATAACCCAAATCCTTATCCTGTCTTCACAGGAATAACGTTTCTCCCTCCCCTCCCTCCCACTCTCTCTCTCTCTCTCTCTCTCTCTCTCTCTCTCTTTCTCTTCCTCTCTTAATTAATAACTAGTTCTGTTTGTGGAAAGACATCGCATTTTGAGCAATGTTTATGGTAGAAAAAGAAAGAACTCCTTCCCAGCATAAATGCTATAGCATTCCTGTTCCCAGTATGTGAGGCGAAAAGCCATATTAAAGATATGCATGTGAAGGCATGTCAATGCTAAATAATTGCCACCTTTGGACTGAAATAAGCTACACTTGCTTTTTAAAAAAATCTTCGACACTATGACTGACATCTTATTAAATACAACATGTACTGTGTCATTACTCTGTTAATTTATTGAGGTCTTATTTTAAATTCCAAGAGTAGATCAGTCAGTTTGGACACATACACACACAAAAAGTAATACTGTAGCTATAGTCTCTACAGTATACCTTAGACTAACCAAATTTGCAGAGTTGAACAATAACATTTCATTCGTGTTAGGTAACGCAGAGTTCTGACAACAGCTCAACATATCGCTTAGGTGGGTAAGCTACAAAAGACAGGGTCATTGATGTTTTAAAGGTGGACCCTGACGGATGAGTTTTTTGCAAGAAAGACGTCGAGATCACCATGAAAACACCATTTACCGAGATCGCAACACTCATTTTGCTCTGGTTTCCTAGAAATCAAACCGTCAAATCGGCGATTTTTCTTGCAAAAACACATCCGTCAGGGTCCACCTTTAAGGATACTTTGCAGCGTCTTCGTATTGCAGGCCTTCCCAGATCCTCCACGTGCAGCTCGTTGGTTTCCATCACAGCTGAACATCCTTGCTTGACTTTGTAGGCATGATCGTTGGAGCCAACACGCATAGACGAGGAAGTACCAGTCGTCATCACTTGGCCCCTGCGCACACAAAACGAAACAAATATGTTTTTAGCTAACAAGAAAACAAGGGCAACCATTGATGACATTCTGCTTAACATCCTCCGGTCTGGAACAGACACAGACCTGTGTAGTCTTGAGTAGTCCGGATAGCTGAAATGAGTAGCCTTGGTGCAAAATGTGTAGTTTTATTCATTAAACCATCAAACAATGTTCACTGAAAATGAGTAGCAATCAAGAATTAAAGAGCATCATTTTCAATTTTGAATAGTAGACATCCAAATTGAGTAGAATACTACTCGAAAAGAGTAAACAGGTCTGCAGACACATATGGGACCATTAGTAGATATAAAGATGGTGGGAACGACCCTGGAGGCAATGCCCGGAGGCAGTGCAACACCAGGAAAGTCCCGATCGAATGTTTAACAATACAGATGTGTATAAGTGCAATCATTAAAACGCTAAGAATTAAATACCAATTGACCAAGCGAAGCTCCTTCAAGGAAACAGGTCGGCATATTGAGTAGTCTATGCGTACCTGCGGACAACTACCTGGGCATCAACTTTTAAAAAATCAAATATTTCATGATTTTGTGAAAATTTACTGAAGAAAAGAAAGTTTTTAAAAAATGCGAATGAAATTGCATTGTACTGGCTCTTGGAAGGAAGGAAGGAAAGTGGCAGAGTAATTAAGACGTTCGCCTGCCAATTTCAATGCGTGAGTAGCCCGGGTTCGAATTATTTAGGCCTTGCCCTTTCTTTCTTGTTCGACGGGAAAATCAAATTGAACGTCGAGTCCTTCGGATGGGCCAGGGACTTAAAGATAGTCTGACCCGTGCGCTTTTCTCACGTAAAAATCCCACGGCAGTTAAAAGTCGGTAGGAGCAGGGAGAAATACCGCTGCCATGTATAACCAAATTAATAGCTAGGTTTCCCAAGTCCCAACTGAAATTTTTAATGAATTATTTATAGCACAAATCAAAATATCCACACATTCACAGGGGAAAAAAGCATCTTACACAACGTCTACATCTATCTTAATAACTATGCAGTGTAATAAAAAAAAAAAAGGTCAAACAATCTTAGATGAGAAATTCGTGGTTTTAACCATTAAAGTAATTTTGGAGGTGATCTTCCAACCCTCCAAAATATTCAACCAACAGCCATTCGTACACGATTAAACTAAAGCGTTATAAAGAGACATAAAACATAAATTGATAAAACAACAGCAGCAGCAACAACAATGGGTAGGCGCTGCGGTTGTGGCGACGCGCTCTCCGGGGGAGAACAGCCCGAATTTCACGGAGATAAGTCTCTAGCACTGGAATATATACCAAAATACCAAAAACAACAACAGCAGCACACACACACACACACACACACACACACACACACCACCACCACACAACAACAACAACAACAACAACATAGACACCCCCAACAAACACGCACGCACGCACGCACGCACTTACACACACACACACACACACACACACACACACACACACACACACACCACCACCACCACCACCACCACCACCACCACAACAACAACAACAACAACAACACACACAGAGCCTGGAACCGAAGGTTAAGATATTGCCGCCAGATAGGTAGAGATCAAAATAAATAGTAAATGCAGTTCATTAACGCTATGAACATGCTCTGGACAATGTAGTAAGCTCACACATTACGAACATTGTACTTGTAAGCTTATCTACATCTCTCTCTCTCTCTCTCTCTCTCTCTCTCTCTCTCTCTCTCTCTCTCTCTCTCTCTCTCTCTCTCTCTCTCTCTCTCTCTCTCTTTGTTTGGTGTTGTAAAAACAAATTAGAGAGTCGTTTCGGGAAAATGAAGCTTAATTCGGTAAAGGTAAAGATGTGCCCCCCCCCCCTCCTGCATTTCTCGGTTAATTCCATTTTTCCGTTTTTGCCTTTCTTACCAAACATAAAGATGTATTTTATGAACCTTTTCAGCTAATCATCTTTTTGGAATACTAACCCTACCCCTACCCCCCCCTACCCCCCCCCCCCCCCCCCTATAAGACGGGAAAACGCAATGACCCACGACTGTGACAAATGCCGCGGTGTACTGCACTACATAGGGGGGGGGGGGGGTCCCTATTAGATAATGGCATTTATCATGACTGCAATTAATTATTGAACAAAAATAATTAGCTGAAAATGTTCATAAAATACAGCTTCATGTTTGGTAAGAAAGGCAAAAACGGAAAAATGGAATTAACCGAGAAATGTAGGGGGGGGGGGGGGGGGGGGGGGGGGGGGGGGCACATAGAAAATAATATACGGTATTAAAACCTTCACGTGAAAGGACAAACAGGCATACAGAGATTAGGACAAAAACGATATTACAATATTTAAAAAAATGCACATTAATGCTGTAGAAAAAAAATCAATCAGAAAACAGAAAAAAAGACGAAACAGTAAAAAGGCAAAACGATACCTTTCCAACTCAATCTATCGATCAAGCTGAAAATCATCAAATACTGCTTGCCCTTCAATCGCGCATGAAGTGAAAACTCATACAAACAGGCCTAACCGAATGGAAAATGGTGCTTTACGTCCTCTCGGTCTGGAACAGACACATATGGGACATTTGTAAATACAAAGATGGTGGGAACAATACTGGAGGCAATGCCCGGAGGCAGTGCAACTCCAGTAAAGTCCCGATTTTTTTAACAATAGATAGGTGTAGCGGTAGCCACGCCTCGGTTAAACCTCATCGGCTATGGTACCGCCACAAGTACATGTATATACAATAACGTTTTAAAAAAAGTTGAACAGGCCTAACCGTAATATACTAGCCTTTTTTGTGTGTAATTATCTGGTTTCAAAATGTTCATGGAACATACTGTATATGAAAAACATTCTTTTGTTTTCAGTACCGTCGCGTCGCATAGCGCAGACTTATTACATCGGATTCTATTGCATTTAATTTTACATTAATAAATTCGATTTGCCATATATCATAAGTTACCAAGACCGATTAAAATATTACAAACAACAAACACATTGACAATGAAGTTGTTTTTTTAAGAATCGGGAGAGAATGTGCGCGCGAGATATCAGTAGGCTTTTTTAAGTCCACGGTCAAGCATGAGATGCGTTACGTATCGTCATTTCTCGCGTGAAAAAAAACACGCAAACGGTGGAAGATACGTACGTCATGACGGTGGAGGTGTACTTCATGCGTGATCGATTCCGTATCTCAACGCATTTAAATTAAAGAAACTCAACATGCAAACACCCATTTAACAATTTAATTCGTCTTTTTCTTTCGTTCAGATTGCATCTGGTTTCGGAAACCTTCATCATTTCACTGAAAATTGCATCTTTTGTTAGGCACCCTTTGGCTGACGGTTACTGTGGCGGAGATTTTTACCTCTAGCCGCGTAGCCAATCAGAATCGTTTGTTTGTCCGCCATTGTGAATCATTACGAAACTAAGTGCATGGCTTTGTACATCGATTTATCTGCAAATATGTAGATTTACACCCTCCTGCTCTATTTCTTAGTTCTTTCCGTGGTTAGGGATAGGATTAGGGTTAGGGATAGGGTTAGGGTTAGTAGTAATCACCCGAGATAAGTAACTGCTCTAATGCGCATGCGCAGAGGTAAATATTTCATACGACTACTTATTTATCGTGACATTACCTATCTAAAGTCAGAAATCAGAACGAGATTTGGTTTTGAGCTTTCGAATCGGGTCAAAACAATCCATTAAACTGGCCCCTGAAGTTGTTTATGGAACCCAGCCTTTATTTCAAGGTGTTCAAGTAATGCAAACGACAATGTATATGCACTTTGTGTTTTTCAGTAATCAATAATTGATCACTAAACAGTGTTCGTTTGAGGTGTCATAGATCATTTCAGTAGAACTAGACACACGACATACACATTTAGGCCTACGGGCGCTTAAACATCGAGTCCAAAAAAAGATAAAGCTTTATAAAAAATGTTTACAGATAAAATAAAAACAGTCAAACTTAATTCAGTAACAAATTAACCTTAATCATAAAACTCAAACTGACCTGACTGTAAACAATTCCAACTTGAGAAGATAATTTTCAGCGTTTAGTGTAATAACATTTGGACAGAACTTAAAAGTGCAGCAGACGACAAGAAACTGACAACTTGAGGCGAAATATGTGTCAGTGGGTGATGGGGCCCTGTTAGGGTTAACTCAGCGACGCTTACAACTAATTATGTTTCTTGGGGAAGTAAACAAATAGCCTAACCAACCTAAGATGAAATTTCCTAGTAGTGTTACAATCTATAAATATAAAATAATTTAGAGAAATAGATAGTCACACCAAATGAGATCGAATTAACACCAACAACTCTGAAGTGAATGCGTGAATACAAGAAGCACCCACCTACCCGAACCCCGTATTTCGATAGGGGTCTGGGTGGAGCCCCGCAAAGTTAAAACTACAATTAGCAACATGTAAACGTAAACGCAAATGTTTACCGCTCACGCAAAGCAGATATGCGTTACCATTAGACTTTAAATCTTATCTTTTAACACACACCCAACACACACACACACACACACACACACACACACACACACAGATAGAAAAGTGCACTTACTTTGAGGAAAACAATCTTTGCTTTGAGCTTCTTCCTGTCTTGTTGAGTCTGCACTTCCGCTTTCCGTACGAAATATTGTTGGACGCCTTCCTTGTGCACTATAATACATGTATAGCACTCATAACATTTGGTTTCTCACGTTCTGTATAATCATCAGCAACCACACCCAACATCCCTTTCTGAGGGATAGGGAATGTGTGCGTGTGGGTGGGGTGGGGTGGGGGGTGGGGGGTCCAAACTAACTGAACGGTCATTTTGTTCGTGGATACTCTTCTTCCCTTTTCGGTTTTCATGGACATTTTGCATGACACATTACTTTCTTCCACTGGGAATTCTTCGCTGGTTTGCCCAACATTATGGTCACCGCACCGACCGTTTCTAATCCTTGAACTGGCTGAAGCTTAGTTAGACTTTTAAAAAAAGTGTTCTCTACACTGTCGCTCCCACATTATTCACACACAAGTTGAGAAAGGCAAAAGTGAATATTGACAAGGTTCGAATTTCTGAAACTGGTGGTAATTCATAGGGATGGAAGGACACAAGGTGGATTCCGAGTCGATCTTGTTGTTCTCGTTCTGCGATGATTCTGGAGCTTCAACTTCAACACTTTAACATGAAGGCTCGAAGGCTCGATTGAGAATCGCGTTGTTTGACTTTAAACCAAAGCAGATAAAAAAATATTTTTAAAAATATAAATAAATAAATGAATAAATAAATAAATAAGGAAAGAATCAAATGCAATAACCGGTTAACAGAAATAAGCTCTACTACAGCTTTTTAAAATTAAATTAACGGTGTAAAAAGTAAACATGCACTTTAGCGATTAATTTTAATTAAAAAAAAAAGAAATATTCAAAAAGATCATTTTCGTAGTCCAAATGACGATTCTGAGATCTGTACATAGTCTAAGTTTGTTTGTTAAAATACAATAAAAACATTTGACGTGATGCAGTTTTTCCTTTCTTACAATCCACACATTTCAATTTTCAACAAGTATTTTCTGTCTTTTTGAGCAGTCCTGTAGTTGTTTTCTTTGTGTGTAACCTACGCTGCCAAAAAGAGACCAACCTTCGCTGATATAATAAAAACAAACAAATACAAATGGTAAGAAGTTTGAGGCACGGATAAACTCAATTTAAAAAACACACCAAACTTTGAACAAAATGAATACACGGATGGATTATATAAAACAAAAAACAATTTTTTTAAAAACCAATATATAAAACAATACATTATTTTGTACTGGCTATTAAGTGTGTTCTACCTCCGCCATAACAGAAAACTAAAATGCAGCGTCACTACGAAAATGTACCTTTGTTTAATTTAATTCAGTAAAACCAAACTGCAGCAGCCACAAGAAAGTGGGGAAAAACAAACAAACAATAAACAATAAACAAACAAAAAATGGGTGCATCTCGGTCCAGAGTTCAGGTCGCTTGCGTCGCAATAATGAAAGGGTATAAGTTGTTGTTTTGTTGTTGTTTTAAATCAGTTGTATCAGAATGGCCACCTGAACAAGCTAAAGTGCTTAGAAAATTGTTTCGTACTCAACACCCCCAATTTCCCACAATGGTTCTTGTCTTCAGAAAGTTTGCTTCATGATTTAACAAAGAATGGAGAGAAAAAAACAAAACGAAGCGATTTTACAAAATCATTGTATCAGAATAATAAACCTGATCAATGGAAAAAAAAAAATATATATAAAAAGTATTGTAATGAAAACCATTTAATTAAGGGTTTTTATTATATTTAGAACAATAACACTTTATCAGAAATAGTTTATCAAAATATATTCTTTTCTTCTTATTTTTTTAAGAGAACATCCACTAGTTAAAACAGCTAACAAATAAAGTGATACATATAACAAAAGAAGAAAATAATAATTTATATAAAACAAACATTTGCGTCTTGAATGACAGCGAAAAACCACGAAAGAAACACATTCTTTGGGTGATACTTAAAAAACCCTCCACCATAATTATTCATTATTTTTAACAAACATGCCCATGATCTCTTGTGATCTATACTGTTTACACACAGACACAAACAATGCGAAAAAGAGAACTAAATGCAAAACCAATCACAAATATTACAGTTTAGTCTCATTGCAACCAATATCTTTAGGCTCAGCAACACTTACCGCAAAGGTAAACAGCATGCATTTGTTGCTAATAATAAAAGATAGATTAAACATTTTAATTATTTTCGTTTTAACCAATGGTTTTAACAATAAGTCAGTAAACGTTAAAATTTTAAAGCACTAAGAGAGAGAGAGAGAGAGAGAGAGAGAGAGAGAGAGAGAGAGAGAGAGAGAGAGAGAGAGAGTAAATATTAGTACTTGTACTAATTTCTGAATAGGCCTAGCAGTAGCACACTAAAAAAACAAATTCTTAATCGTATCTCACTTAAACCTAAATAATACCTAAATTAAAACCAATTTTGTGTGTGCTATTTTTGTGTGAAAACCTATCTTTCTCTTTCGCGCGCGCGCGCGCACGCACGCACACACACACA
Organism: Phymorhynchus buccinoides; assembly: GCA_017654935.2. Lineage (NCBI taxonomy): Eukaryota > Metazoa > Mollusca > Gastropoda > Neogastropoda > Raphitomidae > Phymorhynchus > Phymorhynchus buccinoides. The sequence continues at coordinate 4,886 of JAGGCT020000776.1, read as the reverse complement.
CACACACACACACACACACACACACACACACACACACGTATTTCTGATTATGTTATGCTTACCAGCTGCAGAATAAAATGTTTATACGCAGAGATTGGCACACTGTAAGCTTACTGTGGCAGTGTTGCTTATACTCCATTACAAATAATTAAAACACGATAGCAAGATTTACTAAATACACACTGCGTTTATAAAAGACCGATGTTTCTCTAGACGGTTCAGGGGGTAAAAGATTTTTAATGTAAGTGAAACAGCCCAGTGTACTTATACTAAAAATAACAAATAAAAGAGCAAATATCCCCCGAAGACGGAGTGTGGTTGCTCACGTGGCGGGGTAATCAAAAACGGTCGCACGCGTAATGTTCACATCCCCTAACTGATGCATTTTTGATACAAGCAAAGATTCCATCTTATAAACACAAGGGTTAACATAATACACAGATAAAATGAAACGTTTTCTCAGGTCATCAAGAAAAGGACAATAATATAAAAGAACATGGATTTCATTTTCAATTCCTTTATTTTTTGCACAAACTACACTTCAAATTTTATTCTGCTTGACGTTTATATCTACTAGAATGTGTTAAAATTCTAATTAAAGATCCCATAACGAAATGTAACCAGAGCTATGATGAGAGAAAAAGAAACTCTCTCTCTCTCTCTCTCTCTCTAGTGTTCAAGTGCTTCGGCTGTTGGGATGATCCCTGGAGTCTTTTAGCCAGGGTAAACCAACAACAACAACAAAACAGAAAATATGGCCATCACTGCCAGAACTTCTCGCTTTACCACCTACAAAAAACCCCAACCCAACAGCAACAACAACAAAACAAACAAACAACACACACACACTAAAAAAGCACTTATGAAAGTAGATGTCTATGGTTCTACCCATTCCCTACCAGGGCGACTATCTCAGTGTTACCACCCCTTCCCCCCACATTCCCAACAGAGGCGGATCAGGGGGTTGCAGGGGTTCCAGAACCCCCACCCCTCCCATAAAAAAAATATAAATAAAAAAATAAAAAAGGGAGGGGGGTGGGATTCCATGACCTCACGTCATTTCAAGCCAGAGTTGTACCTTTTTTTCCCCCAGGAGAGGCCTTCTTTGCTTCATTTACATTCACATTATCATCAGCTCTGGGGGGAGAGGGCGGGGGGGGGGGGGGGGGGGGGGGGAGAGGGGTGGCGGTGTAGAACCACCCCTCTCTGGACTGCCTGATCCACCTCTGTCCAAGGTCCTACACTTAATGACCATCGAATTGTTTAAAGAACGGGTGGGTCAATGTGTGGCTGTGTGACCTTGCCCTCTGAAGGAAGGGAAGCCGCGCCTTCAGTCCCTGTCCTATTAACCCCTTCACTGCTAGAGGAAAACTGAGAAAGTATTGACTTGCTCAAAATACAATTTAAAAAAAACCATCACTCCAGGGCTATGACATCAAAAGTTATGACATCATCAATAACGAACGCTGTTCGTCAACAGAGCAGTAAAGATGTTGCATGAGGACACAGGACAATGGTTAGCAGGACCCATGAACATTTATGGCCTGTACTGGCTACCTACTTCCACCAAATCCCTCTCGTTCAACCCAACAACAACGCCTGCCATTTTTGTGTCGGGGCGTGTACTATCTCCACCCATGTCCCATAAAGCCACATGAGGTACAATAATGTATGAGTGCTGTCTAGCCGTGGGTCATTTTCTACAGCTGCCCTTCCAAGTAAAACCAGCACAGAGCCATTTATTTGGCAACATCAGCCTCTATAACGCACACACACACACACAGAGAGAGAGAGAGAGAGAGAGAGAGAGAGAGAGAGAGAGAGAGAGAGAGAGAGAGAGAGAGAGAGAGAGAGAGAGAGAGAGAGAGAGAGAGAGTTTCTTTTTCTCTCATCATAGCTCTAGTTACATTTCGTTATGGGATCTTTAATTAGAATTTTAACACATTCTAGTAGATATAAACGTCAAGCAGAATAAAATTTGAAGTGTAGTTTGTGCAAAAAATAAAGGAATTGAAAATGAAATCCATGTTCTTTTATATTATTGTCCTTTTCTTGATGACCTGAGAAAACGCTTCATTTTATCTGTGTATTATGTTAACCCTTGTGTTTATAAGATGGAATCTTTGCTTGTATCAAAAAATGAAAAGGTTCTGCAAAATCTAGCTACAAATGTGGAAACATGCTCGATAGTCTGCAATGAAATATTGATTTTGTATTTGAATAAAATTAAGGCGCATAATGATTGTTTTTCTCATTTTATTTTTATAATGTTCCTCCCTTTCTTAAGGGGCTTAGGGCCTATTCGAATAAACCGTTCAGCGTTCTCTCTCATTCACAGGTAGGCCTGCATAGAGCATCAAACAGCAATAGCAGCCGAGCTGGGAAAAGGGGGAAGGGAAAGGGAAAAGGGGGAAGGGAAAGGAAAAGGAAGCGATTCGAAGACCAGATTTCTTTTATAGGCCTAGTGGGGGAGAGCTGATCATAATAATTGTATCCCCTATTCCGTTGTTTTTGCAACATATTTCTCTTAGCCTATATATGTTACAGTCAATTTACAAAACTAGTAAATTTGCAAATTTCCTAACATTTTCAGGAAATTTGCAAATTTCCTGTTTCACTCAGGGATTTTCAAACTTTCTACAAAATTCAGTAAATTTGCAAATTTCCTGAATTTTGTATGCATCTGTTTCTCAAATTTACTGAAGATTGGAAGATCAGTAAATTTGCAAAAATCAAGTTCCTTGACTTCCAAGATTTCCTGTTTTTTTTAAAAGGAAATTAGCAAAATCCCTGAGTGCCAGATTGGAAGATCAGTAAATTTGCGAAATTCTTCATACTGATTTAGAACCGCCCCCCCCTCCCTCTCTCTCTCTCTCGCCGCGACTGCCTCTCTCTCTTATTGTTTCTGTATCTCTCTGTCTCTGTCTCTGTCTCACACACACACACACACATTGCCTCTATCACTCTCTTTTGCTCTGTCTGTCTTTTTTTCACGGTCTCTCTCTCTTTCTCTCCATCTCTCTTTAGCTCTGTCTCTCTCTCACTTTGTCTGTCTTTATAGGAATAAAACTATCGGTTAAAGAATGCTCAAAACACGATGAACGCAGACTGATCACATTTACACTGCTTGAAATTTCAGTTACGTTTTCCTCATCCTTTTTTTCTTTTCTTGGTATGTTTATATCTTGCTTTAAAACCCCAATAAAACTTGATGTTGATGCCCATCTCTTTAGTGAGATAGCAAAGCACAGAAGTCACTATTAACCCTTTCGCCCCCAATGTCGCATTTTAGCACCACATGTCACCCATGTCACGAAAAGGCCTCAAACCAGGGTCTGGTATCCAAAGAGCCTATTTTCTTAATTTTGGGAGGTAAGGATAGGCCTTACTTTATATGATATAGAAGAATCCACAATATTGCAGACGATTTATTTTCTCTACCCAGGTAAGTTTAATGGAACTTTTTCCTGAAAAATAGCTGGCGGCGAATGGGTTAAAAGTAGGCCAAATCTGATCGCATCTACTGTGATCTCGCATTAAGCGCGCACACCTGACTCCACAACACAGACACTACCACAGTCTACACAACGGTGTCAAGCAGGCGCCGCCATGATGCTGCTCGCGCCAGAACAACACATCCTCGCCGGCTTGGTTTGACCTAGAAACCGAAACACCCACCTCTACTACACCACCACTACACGAACTATGCGCTTGAAAAGAACCACCAAAAAATAACACAAAGGGAAAGAACCGGCCACTCTCGTCACTATATCAGTATATGCCTCGTTGTTCTTGTTGTTGCTGGCTTTTCGTCGGTTTGAGTCAAGTGTCGGTAAGGTCGGGTTAAAAAACAAACCCACTGTCCATCACGTATTATTGACACAGAACCCCCTTGACGACTAAACAGGCGCTGGCTCTCGCCCAAAACAATAAACCTCGTTGACAGTGCTATCAAGTGTCTACATCCTCCTCTCGTTCGTTTTTATCTACCTCTCTTTATTTTCAAATGCCATCGTATCTTTTTTTTGTCGGTGCTTTTTTCTTTCTTTCTTACTTCCCCACCTCCGCATCGCAGTGTTGGGGTCAGGGCCGTTTTCAGCAGGAACAATCACCGCTAGGCGTCGCTCGTCTGCCAGGGGCGGGGCTTGCCTTTTGACTGACGACAAGCTGAGCTGTGTTTGTTTCTCGCAGTTGGTGACAAAGGAACAAGGATGCTTACTGTTGCCCCCACCATCCTTGCATTTAATACATTATCTTCCTCACGTTCTGCCCACTATGTCTCTCCTTCACTACTACGTGCCATTTTTGTCGATCTGTCTTCGATCGAATCAGCATTTCCTCCATGTGTATTGGCTTCGGAAAGAGTCAGCACACGCACACACGCACTGACCGTCGCACACGCTTTGTTCATACACGCGCGCTGCGCGCACACACGCATACTGACACACACTACTACCGCGCACTCACACGTGAGCGCGCGCGCACACGCACGCACACACACACACACACACACACACACACCACGCACACACACGCACACAAACACAACATACAAACACATAATACGCACGCACGCACACACACACACACATACCACGCATGTGTGCACGCACGCACGCACACACGCACACACACATAGGCTACACACACTGTGACACACATATACATACACACACGCACAGTCAATGAATTAATCAAACAAGAACTGTAATAACCCTTTGACCCTTTGGGAGGCATGGTCGGATAAAGCAGACCCCCCCGCCTAAGAACAAAACAAACAAAAGAAACAAGCAACAACAACAAAACAAAACCATAAAAACAACAGCAACAAAAACATGAACCAACCAAACAGAACAACAAACCCTAGGCCTAACGCATTCCATCAA
>JAGGCT020000775.1:12500-25000 GCA_017654935.2 Phymorhynchus buccinoides | reverse complement strand
CACTGCTAGGGGCTAATTTAACAGGCAACCCCTGCCTTTCAGGTTATTCAGGATGTGGTAGAAGCATCCATGTATTCAACCGCATTATGTTGTTGCTTTTTTGTTAAGATCTATGAACCCTTTACATCTGACCACATTTGTGGAGCCTCCCCCCCCCCCTTTTTTATCAAATCAACCACTCTTGTCGTCCAGCCATTATTGTCGACCCCTTTCAAACACTTTTGTCGAACCCAACCGCTTACTTTGTGTCGACCCAACTATTTATGTAGACGGGTGACAAAAATGTGGACATTGTCCTCGGCAAAAGGCGATGGTTGGTTCGACATAAATGGGTTAGAAGATGTTGACAAAAGTGGTCAAGTTTTTAAAAAATGGTCAGAAAGATTCGACGAGAATGGTTGATTCGAAAAGAGTGGTTGATTCGACGAGAGTGGTTGATTCGACAAGAGTGGTTGATTCGTCAAGAGTGGTTGATTCGACAACAGTGGTTGATTCGACAACAGTGGTTGATTCGACAAGAGTGGTTGAAACGACAAGAGTGGTTGATTCGACAAGAATGGTTGATTCGACAAGAGTGGTTGATTCGACAACAGTGGTTGATTCAACAACAGTGGTTGATTCTACACGAGTGGTTGATTCGACAAGAGTGGGCTCAACACACGCTCCGTGACATCATGTCTGCCAAACACTGTGATGACAAGCAAAACATATCTCCAAATCCAAACAGTTACAGCATTTAATTAACATTACAATAAGTATACACCACATATTCTATTCTATTCTATTCTATTCTATTCTATTCTATTCTATTCTATTCTATTCTATTCTATTATATTATATTATATTATATTATATTATATTATATTATATTATATTATATTATATTATATTATATTATATTATATTATTGACTATGTGTCTGTTTGTCTGTCTGTCTCTGCTTCCCTCACCCACTCTTTCTCCCCCCCCCCCCCCCCCCCCTTTTCCTGTTTCTTCTTCCTTCAGTGGTTGTATGATGGTTTTATCACATTACAGTATATCTTTTTTGATTAATTTTTTTTTTTTTTTTTTTTTTTTTTTTTTTTTAAAAGCCGGAGATCAGATTATATTGTTTTCTTCATACAGAAAACAGTTTGGGGGACTGTTGATTAAAGTTATCCGTGAGTAAGCTTAACCTGATTTTTAGCGTACCTGTATTTATTTTTGGTGAGTTTTATTCAGGTGTGGAAAACGAAAATGTAATTTGTACTGGCCACTTGTTCAGAATGAAGAGACCCCTAGAAAAAGTCGAGAGAGGAAACGTCGGGGAACATTTTAACCAAGCTTGTTTTTTTGTCAGAGTTTTTAATGTTATATTATATTGTATTATATTATCACACACACACACTTACTTAGCTGCCCCACACTGGCCACCACTGTCGTAGTCTAAGGTGGCCGTGATGGTGACACCCTGGGTGCTTTTGACGTAGGCGTGCCTGTCGTAGAAGCCGCTGTAGTCCAGAATGAGCTCGTCGGGCATGGCATGGGTACTGGCACTCTCCGCAGAAACTGTGGTGTGGAGGGTGGTCCCTGAGAAGCCCTGATACTCAATCTCCACCTTGTGTTGATGTTTTTAAAAACCCAGAAATATAATGGTAACTAAGTTGAACTTAAGCTTGGACCCATATGCGTTCTTCTAAAAGACGAAGGATGTTGATCATGACACTCACATGTCAGCTTCTTCTTCTTCTTCTTCTTCCTCGATCGCTCAGACAGTTTCCTGTCATATGAGCGTAGATGCGTCATGCTGCCGTTATGCGCCTAACAAAGAAATAGTTAGGCCCAGCGTGTCCGACCGACTTCGGAAGAAGAAATCTTTGTAAGAAGTTATAGAAAAAAAGGCAGGAGAATGGACCAGTAGAGATAGAAAGATAGCAGATAGCAGTAAGCAAAGGGAAAAGGCAGAGTCAAAGAGAATGACAGAATTAGAGGAAGTTACAAGCACAGAACTTCCAGAAGGTGGAGGAACTATTTGTACAAAAGATCGCCCGGTATCCCCACAGGGGATCACATGTCAGCATAACTTATAGATTTGCGTTGAATAAAATGCTACACACCCGAGCGTAACTTCAACATTTGCATTAAATTTGCAGTATTATGCAAACATTACACAGAAACAGAACACTTTGCATCAAGATGCACTTTTGGGGGGCAATATTCTTGTCACAATTATTTTGACTTAGAATGAACATAACATAATAACATAACACTATCAAAGCAGCATGTTATAAAGTATGCAATAATTCACCACAGCACGTGCCATATGCTGTAATTCAGACATCTTGGCACAAAACAACACAACGAACTATCATACAATAAAATAAAATAAGCTTTTTCAAAAAGAAATAACGATATACGGCAATACAATAATAATTATTAGAGTTAAGACAATATCGAATGTCTCCTCAGATACGAAAGATCATCGTCTATGTTAACTACTATGAAAGACAAAGGTAAGAAAGAATACAAAATAAAAATGTGTTTTATTTCACACAGCAGGACTAGACACCACATATCGCTGGTCCTACAATTGTGGGAATAGCCGTATACAACAAGGGATACAACTCGTCCCACCTACTGCTATTCCCACAATTCTGATATAACTTTGAATGGAAATAAGCAACAGCTACCACATAGCCTACCGTTGATACCACATACCTCTGTTCCCACGTGCCTTTAGTCCCACATGTTGTGGTAATATTTGTATATGTGGGTCTAATTGTATGTGGTACCAATGGTCTGTGGGAATATAAGCATGTGCTAACAAAAGTATGCTTCCTCTAGGCCGACATTAACCTAGAACCACTTACCTAAAAAATGTGTAGTGATGGGGAAACTGTCGGCCATCTCGCACTTTAGTCCCCCCCCCCCCCCATGTTTACGACCCTCAATCTCAAAGTCTGCATCCGCTTCTTTCACTTTTATGAAAATAATCCTAGGCTGGTCCTACCTCTACCCCACCACCCCTCCAATGGCAGATTGATCCTTCTCGGTGACGATTTTCAATGCGAAAAGTTCAAGGTAATGACTAAAGTATATACTCTCAACCCCTTTCTCAAGATCAGATTAGAAAGCTACAGTACAGTTTGTTCAGGACACGTGACATATATTTGTGTTAAGATTTTTGCGTAATTCCGTAGTTTTTCACCCTCTTTTCTTCTCTTTATTTCTGACTTGCTCGAGTTTCCTTAGCCTCTCTTCTTTTCTTGTTTTTTATAAGTCATGAGTGTCTTTATTGTCTATTAGCATTGTACAAACGCACATGGAAAATTGTCGTCCACCGTGTAAAAAAAAGAGATAAAATGCATAAAAACTGAAATTAAATATTAATCGAAAGAAAAAGATACATGTATGTTACTTGTTTCATTAGAAAGAGAATGGTCTGAAGTTTTCCATTGTATAATTTTCTCAGAATGGTCAGTTTGACACTTAATGTCCCTTTCGTGGTGCTGGGTCACATATCTCAATATTATTCTGCTTCTTTCAGTTTTATGAAAATAACACGGGGCTGATTCTATAACCCTCCCCCTTTTTCCCCCCCCCTCCCCCCCCCCCCCCCCCCCCCCAAATAGTAAATGTAAATAGTGATAATAATGTTCCATGCGAAAATTTGCGAAAGAGTGGAGAGGGTGGCTAGAACAGAATGAATGAAAAATGGTGTTTTACGTCCTCTCGGTCATAGACACATATGGGACATTTGTAAATACAAAGACGGTGGGAACAATACTGGCTGCAATGCCCGGAGGCAGTGCAACACCAGTAAAGTCCCGAGTTTCTAACAATATAGATATGTGTAGCGGTAACCACGCCTCGGATAAACCTCATCGGCTATGGTACCGCCACATTGTGGTTAGTATAAGAAACCACAGTGCTCTAAATTTTAATTGGCTAGAACAGAGATAACCGGTTTTTCTTTTATTGTTTTTTTTCTCCCCCAGGGCTGATTGGGGGGGAGGGGGGGAAGTGTTCTAAATGCTTATATCATAACCCTGGTGGAATAAAATGTCGTTTTGGTTCGTCGTTGTTACCTCTGCAGGGGACTGAGTGGGGTTGACGATGGTGATGGATGCAGTGCGATACCCTGAGTACGATGAGGAGTACGACTGAAGTCCCATGTACGTCAGGTAAAATTCCTGACCCGCATAGTTTATAGGATCTGCCATGAACAGTAGAACGTCTTTATAACATAGTCCTCTCTGTGTCTCTGTCTCTGTCTCTCCGTCTGTCTATATGTCTGTCTGTTTCTCACTCTCTCTCTCTCTCTCTCTCTCTCTCTCTCTCTCTCTCTCTCTCTCTCTCTCTCTCTCTCTCTCTCTCTCTCTCTCTCTCTCTCTCTCTCTCTCTCTCTCTGTCTCTCTCTCTCTCTCTCTCTCTCTCTCTCTCTCTCTCTCTCTCTCTCTCTCTCTCTCTCTCTCTCTCTCTTCTCTCTCTCTCTCTCTCTCTCTCTCTCGCTGTCTCTCTCTCTCTCTCTCTCTCTCTCTCTCTCTCTCTCTCTCTCTCTCTCTCTCTCTCTCTCTCTCTCTCTCTCTCTCTCTCTCTCTCTCTCTCTCTCTCTCTCTCTCTCTCTCTCTCTCTCTCTCTCTCTCTCTCTCTCTCTCTCTCTCTCTCTCTCTCTCTCTCTCTCTCTCTCTCTCTCTCTCTCTATCCAAGGACAGATTGTAAGAATAGGCATTGCCTAAAATCTTCATCCTAGCTAAATAACGTTTTTCAGTGTTCAGTGTTCAGTGTTCTCTCTCTCTCTCTCTCTCTCTCTCTCTCTCTCTCTCTCTCTCTCTCTCTCTCTCGCCATCTCTCATTCTATCTCTCTTTCACACACACACACATAGGGCCTACACACATATACATTTACATTATATACATTTACACACACTCACTCCTTCCTCAGTCATACCAGAACATTTTCTTGTCTTAGGCCGTGTACACACATAAGCGGATATTCCATGCGGAAACCCGTGCGCAATCCATAAATAAATTAAACAAAGAAAGGAAAAGATTTGCGCACGTGTCCGAATTTCCCCTATATGCGTAAACTTGTATCCTCCTTTCATCCACTTATTTAGGGTTTTCCGTACGGAACGTACGCGTCTATTGTGAACCCGGCCTTCGCGTACATCTTGGCTGGATGCTTCTATTGGATGCTAGTGAACATTGGTCAAATGGAATGCCACCCTGCTGCGTCAATATTTGGCGGCCATCTTGAAAAAGCAAAATAGTTGAACCGAAGACGGTGTTTTCCTCCTGTTTGGAAGTAATACGTCTAATGTGAACCCGGCCTTAATCATTTTTTGTGGTAGGACATTGAATTGAAGAAGACGAAGACAGACAGACAGACAGGGTGAGGAAGGAGAGGATGATATAAATAAAAGGAGATATACTGACCAGTTACAGAAGTTGCTGTATCGAGACATAGGAAGAGCAGCACTACCATCCCTGCTAGCAATGCCATTGTCTTCGTCACCATCTGAAACTCAAAATGGCTAGCCATAAAAGCGCACTTCCAGTCGACTGTGGACTTTGTGGTAGGGACCTAAAAGCCAATTGTGGACTCCCTTTTCTTAGAACTACATTTTCGTGTCCTTATCCTTGCCCGTCTCCACCAGCCACCAAACCTTATTTATTTATTTATTTCGATGCCTTAGAGTCGAAACGGACTATATCCAGATAGGAGTCCATTGACCTATTATGGAACTTATTTTTAAAATTAATGACTTGTATTTAGAAAAAGACAAGAAATATAAAGAGCATAATCCCCATTTTATATTATTGTCAGTCTTTTTTTTTAATACAAGCTATCAGTTTTCGCAAAAACGTCAATACGAAGTCAATGGACTATCTAGTGATAGTCCGTTTTGATTCTAAGGCATCGATTTATTTATTTATGTATTTATTTATTCTTTTATTTATTTATTCATTCATTCAGTTAGTTAGTTATTTACTTATTTATTTATTCAGTTATTTATTTATGTATTTATTCGTTTATTTATTTATTTATTCAGTTATTTTATTTATTTATTTATGCATTTATCTATTCTTATAGCAATTACTTGGCACACTTTAAAAAAAAATTCCAGACATTAAAACATCGTTTGCAATCTATCATATTTGAATATTTCATAATAATGACATCATGGTGTTCTTACCATATAGCATAATAACGAACAAACTTTTTCTTAACCCTTTCACCGCCAAAGTTGCATTTTAGCACCACAGTGATTTAGCACCTATGTCACTAAAAGGCATCAAATTGGGGTCTATTATCGACAGACCCTATTGTCTTAGCTTGGGGAAGTAAGGGTAGACCTTATTTTATATTTGTTACAGAAGAATCCCCAATACTGCAGATGGATTTTGTTATCTACACAGGTAAATTTAATGGAATTTTTTGGCTGAAATATGGCTGGCGGTGAAAGGGTTAACTTCCAGACATTAAAACATCGTTTGTAATCTATCATATTTGAATATTTCATAATAATGAGAGCATGGTGTTTCACAGGACTCTTACCATGAGCATAATAATAACGAGCACACGCTGCACAGAAGAGCACACTTTTTCACCAGCCCCACTGTCATAGTGAGCTTGATTCACTTAACCCTTCCCCGTACCCCGTGGGTGTGTTTGCACCCATACTTTTACTTTTTGCTTCATAGTTTCAAAACCGTTCATTGAATCTTGCGGAAAGTTTATGACGTTGTCAATGAAAGATTGGAGCATGTGCACGCCAACAGTCAAGCATGTGTGTTGAACAACGAGCGAGTAAATAAACAACAAAGTCGTCGTTTAATGACACGTGAGTGGTGCATCAACATTCAAGAAAACAATATGTGATAAGGAAGGTAATATATTCAATGTATTTTGTCCTTACCCCCCACCCCCACTCACCCACCCCAAAAAAGAGCTTCTAAAAGTAGAAAAGTTCTTCTTTTCATGTTTTCTAGTCTACAAAATAATGTTTGGCTAGAATAACAGTAACAATTGATTGACTGATTGATTGATTCAATAGCAATCCACAGGCTGAAATTTTAAAATGCCCAAGCGCCTGGCTAATAAAAAAAACCAAGTTGTCTTGCACAATGCAATGCTAAAACGGTACTTTAAGTTATTAATATTTTGATTCTTGGTGTCATAAGAATGGGAATGCGATATATGTCTGGGTTGTTTGTTTGTTTGTTTGTTTGTTTTCAGTGTTCGCGCATATGTGTTCAAAACATATTTTGACTAAACCACACTTACCGAAGAAGACCAACGACAAGAGGTAAATCAACCTTCCTCTCCTTTCTGTCAGATGTTAATAGTAGGAATACGACGATAAGCTGCTAAACCCTGAATGGCAAATGTTAAGATCAGCTCCCTCCGCTGTTCCAGGGTGAAGTTGGCCAATCAGCTTAACGGAAAAGGTAAATCGGAGGGAGCTGATTGGCCAACTTCACCCTGGAACAGGGGAGGGAGCTGATCTTAACATTAGCCCCCTGAATTTTACTTGGAGACAAAATCCCCGACCGACTTTTCTTCTCGCTTTACCATAATCGCTCCTGTTGACGCTTAGCGCTAAGGAACTTCGATTTACTTCCAGAAGTCAAGAGCAACCGGATCCAATGTAAGCTGTTTCCATCAATGGACAAACAAGCCGTTGACGCCAGGACTGCTTTGCAGCGATCGCAGTTTGCATAGCGTAATGCAATAGTTTCCTTTTTTTGCAAGCAGAAGAAGAAGAAGAAGAAGAAGAAGAAGAAGAAGAAGAAGAAGAAGGAGGAGGAGGAGGAGGAAGAGGAGGAGGAGGAGGAGGAGGAGGAGGAGGAGGAGGAGGAGGAGGAGGAGGAGGAGAAGAAGAAAGAAGAAGAAGAAGAAGAAGAAGAAGAAGAAGAAGAAGAAGAAGAAGAAACAGCAGCAGCAGAAAAACAAGAAGAAAAAGAAAAAGAAATATTGCCCATACATTACCCTTGATCTCCCTGGAATTTCTATTAAGCACAAGTAAGAGAAAGCAGTAAGCAAGCTCCTAAGTGTGTTCTGAACAATTCTCTAGAAGAAAAACAAATGGAGGAACACCTTCCAAAGTTCTGATGTCAATTCGCTTTTTTCTTTTCGTTTCTTTCTTTCTTTATGGTTAGTTTGTTGTACTCCACCGCTTACTGAAGATTTTGTTTTTGCCCGCGTCTGTTTGTTAGCTTCTTTTTGGGGGGTTGTTTTTGTTTTGTTTGAATGTTGGTCTGTAGTGAACCGCGGTTGTGAACCACCCAACATAATGCTTTTACATTTTGTAAAGGGGGGGGGGGGGGGGGGTTATGTGATGGGGACGCGTCCCCTGGAGTGACTAAAAACAAGGGGTATTGCAGAGTAAGGTTATGACCCACTGAAAAAAAAACCCACACAAAAACACAACGTTATCGTTGTTGGGTGGCATAGTTACATAGGCCTAGTATCTGCACTTCTTCACGGATCCCTAGAAAAACCCAATTTACAACCTTGATGAAAAAGGGTGGGGTGGGGTGGGGGTGTCTATTATGTGCAGTTCTTCATATATCCCATAGAAGAAAAAATATATACAACCTTGATGAAAAACAGGGGTGCGGTTGCCGAATCGATTCAAGAACTGAGGGTAGTGGAAAACGGCAGAAAATTAACATAAAAACTGAAAAATAAATTTGTTGTTCACGAAATCCACACAAAACCAAAAACACTAACACAATTTGTTTTTGTTTTATTCTGGATTTCATGAACAACAAATTTATTTGTAGAGTTTTTGTGTTATTTTGAAATCCTGCAGTAATTTGGACTTATCGGCAGAAGATTATAATAAAATTTGATGTATTCGGCGACAATCCTGTTTATTAATAATTTTGTTTATAAATAGGCTTCTGAGGCTAAAACCTTCTTTTTAGCCTTCCTTTCAATGACGTATCTTCGTGGTTTTAATAGGCCTATAATTGCATTCCAGTGGACATTTTTTCTTCCATCATACACGTAGATTCGGCTATAACCGTAACACTAACCAACCACATTAAAGGAATTAATTAATTAATTAATAAACGAAAGAGAAGGAAAGAAGAATGATTGTTAACGGGCATCAAAGGAAATCGAAAATGGGCGTGATCCTATGATCGTTATTGACCACTTCCTAATGGCATAATACCCTTCCAGACCTTTGCGAAAGTGCCAGCTTGTGCAAGCACAGGAAAGTCATATCAATAGAATCAATCCCCCCCCTTCCCCCCCCCCCCCCCCCCTCCAATTTGTTTTTGTTCTTCCCCCCCCCCCCCCCCCCCCGTGGGGATACCGGGGGATCTTTCGTATAAATAGTTCCCCCACCTTCTGGAAGTTCTGTGCTTGTAATTTCCTCTAATCTGTCACTCTTTGACTCTGCCTTTTCCCTTTGCTTGCTGTCATCTACTATCTTTCTGCCTTACCGGTCCATTCTTCTCCTGCCTTTTTTTTTCTTTCTCAAGAAACACCTTCTAAATGATTTCTTCCAGCCAAAGTCGGACATGCTGGGCCTAATCATTTCTTACTTGGGCGCATAACGGCAGCATGACGCATCTGCGCTCATAATTGACAGGAAACTGTCTGAGCGATCAAAGAAGAAGAAGGAGAAGAGGAATCAATCAGTCCCCGTTTTGGGGTTGCTTTTTCTTGGTTCCTCAACTATAGTCTCAATTCACGCGAACACTTTTCATTCTTTCCCCATGGCAACACAGTGATGAAATGCAAGTGAGTTTAAGATCTCTGTACACGTGAACATTCATTAAACCTTTGGGCAATATTAACATTTCTTCCCCTCACAACACTATCTGAACCATCTTAGACGGAAAAAGTGCTGTCTCTATAGGGGATTTGAAGAATGAAAATATCACTTTTTCCGTCAAAAAATTCACCAATATTTTCTGTCCCGGATAGTACACTTGACACTTGGAGCGCAAGTGAAGTTATAGTGCGCGTGCACTACAACTGCACTTGTCGCAAGTGAAGTTATAGTGCGCGTGCACTACAACTGCACTTGTACCGTTTTGGGTTGAGGGGAAGAAATGTTAATATTGCCAATCTTTCCCTATGGCAACACGGTGATCCGCAAGTCATATTATGACTGGCCTATCACTGTGTTGCCATGGGGAAAGAGTGAAAAAATGTTAACGTGTACGGAGACCATTGTTGCGCTATTTCTTTGTTTCTCATCCGATTGCGTTATAAAGACACACTCACCCACCACGATTAAGTTCCTTTGTTGTTTTTTTCTGGGTAGTTGTGACCCACATACAAATGCCCCCAACTTCAAATGGAGGCTGCTCTTTAAAATGATGTTTCGTTTTCAATTTGGGGGCATTTGTATGGGAGTCAACCTGGTCAAAACAAGATTTCTTACCAGCTATAAGAGGTAAAACACGTGAAACCCGTGATTTTGACACGTGGCCTGGTGGTTGTTCTTCTTTTATTTTTTTTGCGGTTGCGGTTGCTGTTGTTGCTACTGTTATTGTTGTTGTTGTTGTCAGTGTCTGTGTGTAGCGGTGTTGGGGATAGGGGTTCGTTTATTTTATTTTATTTTTGTTAATTGTATTTACTCATTTTAGAACACGCTAACTTATCCATGTTGGCTGAGAATGACATCAGCGTTTATCAATACACACATACACACATGCATCCACGCGGGCGCACGCAAGCACACATAAGCACACACACACACACACACGTATACAATCGCACACGCACACACACGCACGCGCACGCGCACGTACGTAGCAAAACATCCGCACGTCCCACACACTATGCCCCCATCCCACCCCCCCCACACACACACACATACACATACGCGCACACACACACACATACATGTACCAAAACATTTGCACGTCACACAAACTATACCCCAACCCCACCCTACTCCCTCTACACGCGCACACACACATACATACACACATACGCGCACGCACGCGCACGCACGCGCACGCACGCACACACACACACACACACACACACACACGCACACACGCACACGCACACACACACACACGCACGCACACGCACACACACGCGCGCGCGCGCGCGCACACGCACGCACACACACACACACACACACACACACACACATACAAACGTGGGCACACACACACACACACACACACACACACACACACACACACACACACACACACACATACGTGGGCACAAGCTGACTCCTGCATTCAATAAACACGCAAGGGAGACAATTTGTCAGAACAGACGGATATTTTCTTTTACTCTCAACCTTTTTACAGAAACATTAATTGGAGAACAAAACACAAAAATGAATAATCAGAATCGAATCTAAATGTTCTAATATTAATGAGCGGCTTAGCTGGCTCTTTTGACCGCCAGGTGGCATAGCGCTCGAATGGGGCTAATCTTCTCTATATTCTTAGTTGGAGAGAGAGAGAGAGAGAGAGAGAGAGAGAGAGAGAGAGAGAGAGAGAGAGAGAGAGAGAGAGAGAGAGAGAGAGAGGGCGGTCACATTGGCGAGCTAGGTTCATCACAAAAATCACACACATAGAGTAGCAAATCTCCTTGCAGACAAAGAATTGCATACACAAAACATAAAGACATACTTAAACAATATGCCATGTATCGATAAGTATGCAAGCTCGATTAGTTACAAAATGTTCCGATAATGGATTTAAGAACAAAACCATTTCTATCAATACGCCCTACTTACCACTTACCAAATGAACAATACTAATGGTACTACCAAACAAGGGAGACAATTACGGGAAATAAAGAGGAAGCAAGAAAGAGATTCAAGCTTAAACGGTAGAAAACTTCAAGAAATAGTCCTAACAAAATGACACGAACTATATCAGGACCGATCAGGAAAATGGTTAGGAAGAACAAACAACTCAAAACAAAACTTACTGTTAAATACTTAAATCTTGGTGAAATAGGCCTACAGTTGGAAAGAGAGTGACGCTATGACTCAAACTGACAATGGTTCTCATCACTGTTATTCGAAGAACACACGACTAAAAATCACAGCTATCAGCAGAAATCACCACAAGTAAACGAAGCAGCAAAAAAACATAGTTACTTCAACATATGTTGCAATAAACATGGTAATAAATTAAGATTAACTATCGTAAATGAAATTGTGATTATCAACATCGCCATAATTTTTTTTTTTTATCTCAATGATATATAAAGTAAAAGAGAGATTCACATTATTCTTCTAACTCAAGTTTCTTTTTATTGTGTGTTTTAGATTCATCTGTAGTGTCAACTGTAGGCAATCATGACCAAATTTCCAACAAAAAGACTTCATTTTTCTGTAAGTTACTTCTTTACAATATGGATGTCTCAACAAGGTGTACGTTTTATACAACAAGCAATGTTGCAATACATGCAATCAATATTGCCACGAATAATAAAACGTCAGATCCAGACCCATCAACAAAACCACAACAACTGTCTAGTTCAACTGGTTTTAATCAGTTTAAAGTCAAAAACG